>SNQJ01S0065671.1:14436-29398 GCA_010110895.2 Picea sitchensis
AAAAGTAGATCAACAAAGTGTTTGACGAAATACCACAACCAGGAAAAAGTTTTTAAAAGACACCAAAACAGTGATGATCCTTGCATAATGGCTTGGGATCATTACAGATTTGATCCTAATATTTCATTCCTAGAAGAAAGAACATATTTTGATACAATAAGCATGGATGAGGTACATGGAATATTTATAGCCTATGAGATGAGAACAAAACAATATAATCCACCTAGGAAGGAAGTAACATTCAAGGCATCCAAGAAGGAAAAGAATAACAAACAGGAGCCAAAGAAAAATTCGAAGTTAGACTGTAGTTGCAGCGATGGTGTTGATGAAGATGAAGAAATGGCCAACTTTGTAAGGAAGTTAAAGAAAGGAACTGGCAAGTACAAAGGTAAGTTTCCTTTTAAGTGTTTTAATTGTGGTAAAATTGGTCATATTGCTAATAAATATCCATATGATAAGAACAAAGAGAATGATGAAGAAGAAGATCCTAAGAAAGAAAAGAAATATCAAAAGAGAGACAAGAGAAGAAATAAGAACACATTTTTCAAGAAAAGTCTCTACTCAAAGGAGGATAGTTCATCATCAGATAAGGATGATGATAGTGATAGTGACTAAAACAATATACTATTTATGTCTTATGAAAATGATGAAGAGGATTATGAAGAAGAAAGTGAGGTAGATATTCAAGAAGAGCTAACTAGCGTTTTAAGCAAATTAAAGAAACAAAGGAAGAAAAATAAATTGCTCAAGGAAGACCTACTCAAGCTGAAATAAAGTTCTAACTCTGAAGAATATTAGTAGATGGTTTTGAAACTAAAATTCCAACTTGAAGAAGGAAGAAGGATTGAATAAATACTAAGAAGCTAGCTGGAATTAAAGAAAAAAGAGAAGGAAAACTTAGAAACATAAATCGTTTCTCTAAGGAAGGAAATTCAGAAAAGAGATATGTAGCAGAATAACACTAAATTACTGGATGAAATCATCAATGCTAACATCAATGCTAAAAGGTTGTATCATGACAGGTATGGACTTGGATACAACCAAAAACATACAAAGAAGGGTTTGATATCTATGACTACAGAAGAGGAAGAAAAACAAAGGACTTATGCAGAAGTCACCAGAGGATTCACTAGGAAGGAAGTATGCAAGCCCTCTTGTTATTGGATAAATCGGTGAATCCAGACATAAACTAATCTCCCTAGATCCACCTAGATATAGAACAAAACAACACAAGACATGACGCTTTCCCTAAGTTACAATCATTGAATTTACTACCAAAGAAGGAATGGATGACATACCTTTAGATATCGCTTCCTTATGTCTTTGTTGTCCTTGCTTCGCTCCGGTTCTCTTGTGAGATCAAATCTGCAATGACACAAACCAACCAAAGTGAAATCAACAATAGTAGATTCAATGAAAACCTAAACATGTGATCAAGGAGTCATGTAAGAAAATGCTAATGATTTTATGGGAAAGAAACATGTCACCATATTATATTAAGTAAAAGTGGAAGATACAACCAAACTGCCTTGATGTCGCAAGTTCCCTTTTAGTGGTCCTTTGTTCCAACACACACATACACTTGCTTTGAATTTGTATGAATATGGTCCACAAAATATTGATGGAAAAATGGAGACCTCAAGCATCATTTGCAACGGGATACTTCACACAGTCGTCAGCCTATTCTTTCAACAATTCCTTGCTCAATCTTTCTTAACCTTTTCCATGAGAATCCTATCATTATATAGGAGAAGGAGAAGTGGTTAAAGATATGAGGATAATCCCACCAAATCAGAGAAGCCAGTAGGATCACAATCATATGGACGCCACCTCACATTCTAGAAGATCCTCCTTCTATAACCTTCATGAACTTCTTCCTTTCTTTAGCTTTCAAATGCCATCGCACCCTGCCTATATAGCAGCCTGCGGAAATCAAGCATTTATGCACTGTGTATTACTCCTAGCCTGTGGACTCCTTCTAAAACCAAGCCTTGTAGAGGAATAAATTAGTTATTTTTCTCATGCAAAATATCCTTTTGAGAGCCCAAACACATGCTTGTAGAATCATCATTAGGGTGACCAAAATAATGTGTAACAGAATGCCCCCCAAAGAATGAGGCTGGAACTCCTAACATCCGAAACACTTTGTAAAAATGTGTGTGTTTTTCAGGAACAAGGAACGCACCAATCAGGAACCTATAAACAATCAAGCATCTGCACAATATTATACCATTTCTGAGGTAGGAATTCCCATGCTCAGACTACAAATGATTTAAGTCATAAATGTAAGTCATGGCCACCAATCATACACTGTGGATCCATGTCATCAATATGATACATAGCCACCAAGAATACACTATGTATCTATGTGTTAACAAACTTTAAATCCGGACATAGCCATGAGACATACAAAGTGGATCTATGTGTCAATACAAATCATATATACTCCATCGCAACCCAGACCAAAATGATGATATCCAGGGTCTTCAATCCCGTCGTTTGTAAGTATGAATCTAGCCATGTGATTACAAGTGTTGAAGTCAAACATGGTAGAAACCACTTGATTATCAGTCATTGATGAAAACCATTAACAAGCGCGAGGGAAATCACCATTGATGTCAATGACTCCCAAGGTACTTTAGTACAATCCAATGAATGTGAATAAATGAGCTGAGGTCAAACATTCGATGGAATATCCCTATCAGGGACCAATGATGTGAATCCACTGTCGAAAGCAACGAAACCTACCATTGAGGCATGCAGGATCTAAGGTACTAAATGATTTCTAAGTATTGTTCCCAAATGATGAGTTGAATTCGACAGGAAAAGACTCGTCACAGGAGGGCCTTGATGTATCCCCCATCAATGACACAAAATAAGTAACAGATTTAGGATAGATCAAAGTATGAAAATGATTTGAAACTAACATGGGGAAGGTTGACATGCTAGTTATTGACAATTGCAGATGGTCGACTTGAAAGAGAGCTTGTTTGGAATTCTCTTGAACATATGAATGACATGACAATGGTATTGGGAGCATTGACTCAAGGATGACCCAAGATATAAACTTGCAGAAGGTAAAACAAGAGACAAATGGATTTCCCAACCCAGATACAAAATATGAAAAGGGGTGTCATGTTCAAGAGCGAATCTTACTACCACTAACACAAATACAGAGACACATTTCTTTCCCAAATTTTCCCCCGCCATTTATGGCGAGTACCTCTTTATTTTTACGCAATCTTAAGGAGGATAACATATGCTTGTTGATATAAGCTCATCCTTCGGGTGATTCCCTCGGAGTATGTTTAACAAACCATAAGAAGGAGTGGTTTGATCCCGTATAGGTCTTTCGATGTTTGTTTAACGAGTCCAAAGATAGAAAACTCGGGGGGTTTTCATGTTTTGAGACTCTGAAAAACACTTAAAGAGAACTCTCCCAATTCATTTTTCATAAATTACTTCAATGAGACCGGAAAAGTGATAACCTACTGCTCATCAAACGTTTTCCTCAAATACGTTTACAAGCGTGAAAAGAACAAGGTCGCTCGACAATATTTTCATTTTTACAGAGCATGAAAAGAGATTAAAGGATGCTCCATGAGTTTCGCTTTTCGTGTTACCATGACGAGTATGAAAAGATGAAAAAAGTATACTCAGTTGAGTTCTCATCAATTTTCGAGCACGAGAATGAACAAAGACTAGGCTCGAGGTTTTTCTAAAAAACCCTACAAATCACGAAAAAATATCCATACTTCATTGTTCAAGATCCTAGCTCCTCCATCTGGGAGAAAACAAAATACTCACGAGACCATTGGAACTTTAGATTTTGATAAGATGAATTTAAATAATATGAAATATTAACAGAAAAAGCAAAAAGTGAAATAAATAGGGGTAAAAACTCTTTTTACTATTCCATTTGCATTTTGCCCAAAACTTGCCTAGAATCTCCCTATTTTTACCTTAGACTTTGGTTGTCAATTGCGGGAGGCATGGGTGACCATTAAACGAATTTCTTCTGTCAAAACGGTAATCTCCTTGTCCTCTTTCTTTTCAATGGATTAAATTTCATTTTTATTGGTTTAAAATGGAATTTTGAGTTGAATTTTGGGCCGATAGGTGTGTTCTAGGGCCGCTGCAGGTGACCTATGTCGGGACCTACGGAAATCATAGATTTCCGTAGGTGGCTTGTGGTTCACCTGCAGAAACCATGCATTGTGCGTAATACTTTGCCTGCGGCGGCAACAAATCAAAACATTTGCGCATGTGTTTATCCAAAAAAAACTTTCCAAAGCAACAAATGAGGATTCTAACTTACCTTAATGTCCCAATGCAAGTTTTAATCATAAAAATGTTGGAGTGGAGGGAGAGGGAGCACAAAGATGATGAACATGATGCCTTGAATGACCTGGGCACTGTAAATTCCCTTTGGCAATGCAGACTACTAAAATTATTTAAAATCCAGAGCATGAGGGCCCAACTGAGGTTACTGGAGTATCTAGTCCACATGTGGGATGTGGACCAACAGGTGTTTCATGTGGGTGCACACGTACTATCATTATATATCAAGGATATCTATTTCTTGATGGGGTTATCTCGTCATGGGTCTCATGTGACTTTGACAGTAGGTAGAGGTGGTGGTCTACCAATGAGCGAGTATCTTCGTTAATACTGTGATCCTAAGGCAGAGAGACGCAAGGGAAAAGTTTCCATCAGGGGTGTCTAGGATTTACCCCTCCAGACTATTCTTTTTACCATTTCACGTATGGTGGGGAGTGAATCTCCTCACATGGACCTCCAAAGCTATTTCCAATATGCAGTGGAGTGCATGGAACCTAGGGTGTTCAACTGGAGCGACAGAGTCCTTCGCAACATCAAGACACGGCTAATAAAATGCAAGAAGGGGGACCTAAAACAATTTGGGTATGGATATATTTTATTGTATTTCTTCCTAGAGAGGGTCCACCATTTACATTTACAGGTAGAGTGGGGTATACCAGCCCCACGATATCCAAGGATGAAGAGGTGGTGTGACCTCATGGCTTGGCATGTAACATGCCCCATCATCAAATACAACGACGCATGCTTCGACTGGTTGAGGCCTCAGATCCTGATGGTGGACGATTATGCATATGCCCGGTTGGATTTCAGAGGTGACCCTGACTTAGTTCTACCTGAGGGTTTTCAGTGGGGAGACGTGAGTAAGAATTTTTATTTTTATTTTTTATAATGTTTTGTAAATTTCAAAACATAAGATGTTTTTTATTCTTTCAATCCGATGAATAATCAAAATCTTTTGACAATGCAGATGTGGGGCTACACCGGCCTCTGGGTACATACCCTATTCAAAGACGAGGGGAAGTAGTTGTGGTAGCAGGATGGGATGCTAGTGACTATGAGGCAATTGAGCAGAAGCTAGAGGGATTGACTGCAGATATCCCAGACATTTCCATCGATGAGATTTCGAGACGCTATCAGCGTCATACTGTAGGCGTATCTGGTTCACTTAGTCGACTACTTCGTAGTGTAGCATGAGAAGTAGTGTGATACCATGAGAAGAATCCTTGATGTTATTTTGTATATGAAGCCAAGTGCTTCTCGTTTTGATATTTTTGGTCTTCGGACGAAAACACTTTTTTGTAAGACACTTTTATCATTATATATATACATGAGGCTTCTACCGGCTTACCTGCTTTAATGTGAATTGTGGTTGTATTTACATGTGTCTCAAATGTCTGTCTAACACATAATTAGCTAATGCACCTGTTAATGTATTTAGACATCTAGAAATATGTTAATATTCAATGTAATCGAAATAACATTCCAAGAAGCGAATTCGTAGATATACCCGTAACAAAATAGGACTTTGGATAGCATAAACATTACTTAGCTGTAGTACCACTAACTATGAATCAAACCGTACAACCAGGTGACGGATTCCAAGTGAAATAGCATCAGTCAACAATTCAATGAACACACTATATTTCGTGATATTGTTAGTTGCACGACCGAGGAAAACACCATGTAGACTGATTAACTCGTTCGTAGGTGCATAGATTTCCCAAGCAACGGATGTTAAGTTCTGAGAACTACGACTAGCACCATCGGTGAAGCCAATGTGGGGTAGCGAAGACACCGACATCTGGAAACCAAGCACAATGCAAGGTAAGCAACTGGGGGTCGAAACCAAATAACGAAAAATCACACACAAGTAGCACACAAAGGTATGATACAATAAAAATACAAGCACTCATGCAAATATAACCTAAGCATAGTACTTCTTCAAGTAAATCCTATTTACGAGTTCACTCAAAGGAATTCCATCATAATATACTAACTCATAGGCTCCCTTCTCCAACACTCGTTTGATGATATAAGGGTTGTGCCACATAGCCTCAAATTTTTCAGCCCCTAGTAAATCACGAGCTTGTTGATAGAGGAGAACTAGATCACCTTCGGAGAAAACACGCGACTTGACATGTTTTTCGTATTGGGATTTTATGCGTTTCTTCTAGGTTTCAATAACCAGGGTGGCATCACGACTAGTTTCATCTAATTGCATCAGATACAATAGATATTCTTCCTCGGTGGAGGTGTTTTAGAGATGTTCAATGGCTAGCTTCAAAGATGGGATCTCACATTCAATCGATAGGACAACTTCGATACCATACACCAACTGAAAAGGCATAAATCCTGTGGAAGAATTCACGGATGTCTGATAGGCCCATAATGCTAAAAACAACATCGTGTGCCAACTTGTCTTGTGAATTCCTATTATCTGTCAAATCATAGTGATAAGAACCTTGTTTATTGCTTCAACTTGGCCATTGACCTATGGATAGTAGGGGGTTGAGTTTTCATGCCAAAGACCCAACTTTTCGGTAAGCTCTGACATCATGAAATTTTGAAAATGGCTACCATGATTAGTGACGATAGCTTGCGGGATTCTAAATCGCATGATGATATGATTGAATATGAATAGGGTTGAAGTTTTTTTGGTATTATCGAATGTAGGCATCACCTCAGCCCATTTCGTGAAATAATCCACGGCTACGATGATGTATCCATGTCCCCCGAAAGAGTGAGGGTTACATGTCATGAAATCAATGCCCCATTTTTTGAAAGGTCCAATGGAAACTACAGGGTGTAAAGGAGCGGGATGAGATCTTATTTTGTTATTGTACATTTGACAAGCATGACACTTCTGGATGATAGTTATACAATCTTTAAACAAAGAAGGCCAGAAGTACCCTGCTCGTAAGATATTTTGGGTAGTGGCATACCCAGACATATGACCACCACATGCTCCAGAGTGGCAATCATTGAAATCTTTCTCAGCCTCATCGAAGGTGAGACAGCGTCGGAAAATAGAGTCAACACCCAGTGATAGAGAGTGTCACCGAGAATTATGTATTAACGAGGTTGATATCGTATGCGATGATGGTCTGTACTATAGAGGGTGGGCTGAAAAGTTTGATTCTGGAGATAAATGATAATATATCCATACCAAGCATCATCAGAATTGATCCAAAAAAGGGATTCATCAGGTAAGAAATACTCTGCCACATTTTTTGTCCAAGCGAAGGGAATGTTACATATCAATTCGACAACTACCAAAGATTTCTTAGACTTAGCGCATTCAAACTCTAAGTCAAACTCCTAGAGAATTACTATCCATTTGGAGTACTTTCCCCCTAGAAATTGGAGTGTAAGGATATGTTTCATAGGGTTGCAATCAAAAATAATAGTGGTGTTGCATAGTAGGATATAGCGACGAAAACGTTGGACAGCTTGAACAACTGCAAAAGCCATTTTTTCCACATGTAGGTATTTGGCCTCGGTAGTCGTGAGACTATGACTCAAATAATAAATTACATGTTCGTCGTGTGAATCATCCTCTTGGACTAAAACCATGGCAATGGTAGAGTCCGAAGAGGCGATGTAGAGGAAATAGTCTCGACTATAATCTGGTGGGAAAAGAAGTGGTGTTCGTGTTAGGGAAATTTTCAAAGCTTCGAAGGCTTTGTTGGCAGTCTCATCCCATACGAATTTGTAACCCTTCTTCAACAGTTGAGTAAATACTAACATTAACTCGACGTAGTTTGGAATGAATCAATGCAAAAAGTTTTCCTTCCCTTGCAAAATTTGGAGTTGGTGTAATGTATAAGGAGGAGGTAGATTAAGGATGGCCTCAACCTTCAAAGGATCCACCCTAATTCCATGAAGTGACACAATAAAACCTAGAAGTCAGCTGGACTCCACACAAAAAACACATTTGTGTGGGTTTAAACGTATACGATAGTAATGAAAGCAAAGAAAAATGGCTCGGAGATGAGTCGGGAGATCTTGGCGGCGCGTGGAATGGGCTGGTAGATCGTCGAGATATGGTTGTATGATGTGATTGATATCATGAAAATCATAATACATGGCACATTGAAAAGTCACACCTTCTTCAAACCGAAAGGTATTTTCAGGTAGGCGAAGGTACCCCAAGGAAAAATGAAAGCATTTTTGTGTTGATCCACTAGTAAAATGTTAATCTGATTATAGTTAGAGAAACCATCCATTAAAGAAAATATTTCTCTCCCAGCGAAATCATCGACGATCTGGTCAACGAAGGGGGTTGGAAAGTTGTCCTTGGGACAAGATTTATTAATGTCCCTATAATTGATGCACACACGAATCATGACTTGTTTTTAATTAACTGGAACTAGATTGGATACCCAATTAGTTAAAGCCACAACATAGATAAAGCCAACCTTGAGAATATTTTCAACTTCGAGTTTGATAGCGGTAGATTTATGGGGGTGGACTAGGTGAATTCTCTGTTGAACAGGTTTAGCGTGCGAATAGGTATTAATTTCATGTACAACAATATCAGGGTCAATACCCGACATCTCTTCATAGCTCCAAGCGAAAATGTCACGAAAATCTTGAAAAATAGTTTTATAAGTGACGACTTCATTATTAGAACAAGCAGCTCCGATGTGAACATTTTCAACAACTCCAGGTTTAATGGATATGTCAAGAGGAATGGTGGGTGAAATGTTACTCAGGTTCCCTTCATATAAGACATCATGTGTGGACTCGGAAACAAAAGAAATGACAACAATGGTCGACAGAGTTGAAATCTGTTGGTAACTCTCTAAGGTGTATTGTTCCAGGAAGAGAATGGAACAATGATTTCCATCATCCCAAGAGGTGTCTTCTATAGACATAACAAACATTATCATCTCTTCGGTAGGAAAAATCACATGAAATGGATCGGGAGATGAATCACAAAGAGAGGGAGCGGAAGGGGTTGTCGATTGAATGGTTTGATAATATGGCTCAACCGGACTTAAAGGAATTTTCTCGCCATAGCAGAGATAATCATCAGGGTCAGGTACTATCCATGGGTCGTGAGATGCGGGGGTTTCGTGAACAGAGGTGGAAATCATGTTGATTGAGGTGACAGAAGGAGGTGGAATATCGGGTGGTGGTATTGGGAATGTACCCATCAAAGTTGAATCTTTTAGTAGATCCACACTGACATTCTCATACCCAGGAGGTGTCTTCAAAATAAAGGGTATGTTGCTAGTATGGGAATCAGAGTTGAAAAATGCCAGCTGGTCTACAGTAATGAATTTTCCCTGGTGTGGAAAACGTACTACATGGAAAAGGGTAGACACAACTGCACACATAGAATCAATCCATCTATGGCCAAGTAAGATGTTATAATCGAGAGGTGCATCAAATACTTCAACTTCGACATTGACCAATTTGCCTTCCAACATAATAGACAACGAGGGAAGTACATCGTAGGGTTTAAAGCTAGAGACATTGAAGGCCTTAAGTTTGTTGTGTGATTCAGTGAGGGGAGGAGATCCAATGACTTTCCAATAGGCAACAAACATTATGCATGTTGAGGCACCCTCGTCAATAATGGTTCTACAGATATTCTTTTTCTCGACAACAACTTGGATCTGAAACGCTAGTTGAGGGGATAGCCTTAGAATGTGATCTTCCAGGTCAAAGATTATCAAATTCGTATCCGTAGGATCAATTCCACCAATAGCCTTTAACAGTACCTTTCGTTGAGTGGGACAACTTTGAAGTACTTCGAGAGATGACATCGTGGAGAGTACTTGCGCAAGATCTTCTACAATACTGTAGTTCTGAGCAACAAACGCATGAGGATTAAAGGCAGACTTTCGAACAACTCCCTTTGGAGGAGGGCGGAGAACTGTATTGAGACCCAGTTGTTCGAGATGAAGAGGATCATTGGGAGGTGAAGTTGAGGGAGATGGTTGAAGCAATGAAGGTGGTATATTGTCAACTTTATCCTTTGAGGGAGAGTAATCTTTGGCCCGAGTAGTAAGTGTAACGTCATTCGTTTTTTAATCACCAGTACACATAAGGACATAGGAAGTGGTGGAATGATCAGGGGATCAAATTTTGCTCAATTTTCAAAGTGCTCGGAATGTGACGAAAACAGTGTCATTGCGTATGTCTCGTCTTCCTGATTTCGCCAGTATATTTACTTTCATAAACGGAGTCCGTATGGAGGAGATATCGCGATCTGTCCGCCAAGCCAAACAGGAAAAAATTTGGGATGCTGACTGTACCTATCCATATAGTCTGTACAGTCCGTACGGTGACGTGGCAGGATCGTACGACCGTACAGTGATGATGTGGCAATTGTTGGTTGGATGGATGCTGGCGAATCGGGTGTTCACACGTGTCTCGTTGGCAGCGAATGGTATGAGGACACGTGGCCCAATGCTTGGGCGCCACGTGTCCCTTGTTGGTTGGCTTATAATGGCTATGTAAAACTAATGGAGGCCACGGGGTTCGACCCCCGGACCTCCCACAACATATGACTTTACAATTTCCGCTAACCATTATGTCGACCCGTGTTCCTTGTTTCATATTCCAACGCACATATATTTGAATTAATGTGTTGTTTTAATTGGAAAGGGGGGCGGGTCGGGGCATAGCCCCGACCCGTGGACACATTGTTTAACATATGACCCATATATTATGACCATATATATTGGTGCGCGCACATTGCATTTAATTGCAATGTATTGCAATGCATACATTAAAGTTTGTATATTATATTAAACCTACGCGCGGGGATTTGTTTTAAACCAAATATTTGTATGTGCGTGGGGTTGAAACATGACCCATGAGTTTTATATTTAACCAATGGTTTAAACCGCGCAGTTCCAACGGTTATAACAAACTTAACCACCACTTTTCCAAGCCGACGGTCGCATGCGCCATATGCCCGAGTGCCGAGGCGGTTAGGGGCTGGAGGCGCCTTAACCATCCTACGGTTTGCATCATTGGCGCGATTGCGCCCGGTGCCAAGTTTTTATGCTTAAATGAGCGTGTGAGCCAAGTTTGGGAAGCAAGGGTGCGATTTGTAGAACCAAAGACAACAAAGTTGAAGAGGGAGACTTCAAGGAGGCTAACTTCTTCATTTTTCAACCGATTGAGGTGTCGAAAGAGCCCAGACAGGGGCTTTGGGATGCTGGGAAGCCATTGGAGCAGTCGGTTTTTCATTTTGAGCATTGTAAGGCATGTTTTTTAGCACTTTGAGCAATTTAATAATAATGATCCATTGGAAGCTGGACCAGGAGATGTAGCCCGGAGAGGGGTGAACTCCTTTATCAAGTTGTTGTGTTTATGTGNTGTTCCTTGTTTCATATTCCAACGCACATATATTTGAATTAATGTGTTGTTTTAATTGGAAAGGGGGGCGGGTCGGGGCATAGCCCCGACCCGTGGACACATTGTTTAACATATGACCCATATATTATGACCATATATATTGGTGCGCGCACATTGCATTTAATTGCAATGTATTGCAATGCATACATTAAAGTTTGTATATTATATTAAACCTACGCGCGGGGATTTGTTTTAAACCAAATATTTGTATGTGCGTGGGGTTGAAACATGACCCATGAGTTTTATATTTAACCAATGGTTTAAACCGCGCAGTTCCAACGGTTATAACAAACTTAACCACCACTTTTCCAAGCCGACGGTCGCATGCGCCATATGCCCGAGTGCCGAGGCGGTTAGGGGCTGGAGGCGCCTTAACCATCCTACGGTTTGCATCATTGGCGCGATTGCGCCCGGTGCCAAGTTTTTATGCTTAAATGAGCGTGTGAGCCAAGTTTGGGAAGCAAGGGTGCGATTTGTAGAACCAAAGACAACAAAGTTGAAGAGGGAGACTTCAAGGAGGCTAACTTCTTCATTTTTCAACCGATTGAGGTGTCGAAAGAGCCCAGACAGGGGCTTTGGGATGCTGGGAAGCCATTGGAGCAGTCGGTTTTTCATTTTGAGCATTGTAAGGCATGTTTTTTAGCACTTTGAGCAATTTAATAATAATGATCCATTGGAAGCTGGACCAGGAGATGTAGCCCGGAGAGGGGTGAACTCCTTTATCAAGTTGTTGTGTTTATGTGTTGATGTTCATTGTTTATGTTGTCGTCTATGTGTATTTCGCATAAGTAATCCTTAATTTTATGTGTTGCAAATTGATCCTGTTGCTTTAAACACATAACATTTCACTTGCAATAATTATTCAAGATTTTCAAGTCTTCTTCATTTTTAGATCATGGAAGGAGAGGGTTGATCATGAATGACCGATTGGGCCTGCTGTTGAGAAGGGAAAGGTTCAGAAAAAATGAAAGGTGCGAGAGGATTTGCGGTCCCTTGAAGGAACTTAGTGACCTCGACGGGTCTGGGACAATATTTCATGTAGTGATCATCACCACAGATAAGGTAAGGATATCGAGGTTTGTGCTTATCCTTATCATTAGCAGTTTGCATTTTGGCTTTCTCGGATTGCAAATTATTATTTTTATCCTCCTTATTCTTACCCTTTCCTTTTATAGATTTATTTTTGTCAGCAGAGGTAGATTGAACAGAGTTAACCTCACAATTTTTGTCGGTGGAAGGAGTAGGAGTCGGAGCACTTTGAACATTAGAAGAAATAGATTTGAGATTGGTGTGAGAGGCTTGTGCAGGTTGAGGTTGAGCATGTAAGGTGCCAATCACACCATCATCCACATGAGAAGCAGCACGGGTAGTTGAGGTAGTGTTGGTAGAAGGAGAAGGACGAGGAGCATTAGAGAGCAAGTCATAAAGAGTGTTTGTTTACGAATAAACGAGATCTAGGTACTGAGCGTGACTAATCGTCTGCTCTTCAGTGACAACTCCACCCATGGAAATGTCACGAGAGATTTTATTCATGAATGATTTAGTGAACCATTTTTCCAATAACTGATCAGGAAGGTCGAGTTTGATTAAACGTCGTCTTCTTTGCCAGTCATGGATGTGATCATATGTTAGGGTCCTAACCCGCACATAGGTAGAACAATATATTTGGATGTAATAAAGGTCAATATTAATAAAGCCTTGCAATAAAATAGAATAAGTCGAATGTAAGAATACCTAATAGAAGCTTCCGCTTCTAGAAGGATCTTCCTCTAGATTCTTCTTTTGATAGACATATTTAGTATAAATAGGAGTTGAGGGTATGAGAACCCTAGCTTGGATATTATTGTAATAGAGATTTGCTCAACTGGAGGTTTCCCCCTCGAAGAGGCTCGTGAACATTTCTCTCAAAATCAAAGTGTTATTTCTATTGTTATTCTTATATAATTTCAGTGTTATTATGGTGATTGTTTTGGTTATATTGTTGTTATTCTACCATTTCTAGCATTTTATTTATGTTCTACCTACTTTTTATATCTGGTATATTACAAGTGGTATCAGAGCACTTTCCTCGGCATAAATTGTGGGTTAATTTTTTTTCAAGGTAGAGATGTATTCCGGTGTCTTTAATCCACAGAGATCTGTCGTTACGCACATAAACCCGTGGTTGAGGGATTCATACATGTAGGAAATACAAGTGGTACTTAAGCGCACATTTGTTGGCCACCCTTGTAACCCCAGTTGGTACCCCTTCGAGTGGTAGCACATCAGAAAACACCTGTGTACGGATCGGCCTAGATTTCCTTAATCCCTCTTTAGATAAACTGATCGGTCGCTTGATTGTTATAGTGCCACCGAGAAAAACACTCGGGAATATACTCTCTACTACCTGGGTAGTCGGATAATATGGCTAAGGGAATAGTCTAGCCTATTTAGTTATTTCCCTAAGATATTGGGTCAAGTACTACTATTGGACCCCGCACATATATCAGAGAGCTATAGCACAGGGAAAACCATTGAATACCTAACCCTGGGGGACAGAAACATAAAAAAATTAAAACATACAAGATCTATTTCCGCTCAACTATGATCGGGTTTCCAAATCACTATACATTTCTTCCTAGTTAAGCATTTGGGCATTTCATCACTATGGTATTCTTCAGACTGGAGTATAACTCCGCAGGTGTTAAAAAAAAAAAAAAGTTATGGAAATTTTTTCACCATTATTTGAGACATATTCCATTGGATTCATCTCTTTGCCCTTATCACAGTCATACATATCATTTTTTCAGAAAATATTTTGACCCCACCTGCCCCATTTCGGTTCCCTCATCATCATGGCCCATACCCGTAGCCAAGAATTGGAAGCTCGCTTCAATACCTTGCAATCTAATCTCACCGAGACCCAACAAGAAGTGAAACAACATAGTGCCAATGTTGTCGCCATCAGTACAACCATGCAGTCCTCAATGGAGGAAATCAAGTAAGACCTAACCACCTAGCTTGAATCTTTCTTTTAGATGCTCTACACCAAGCTGCATATCCCTACAGATAACCCTTTATCTAACCCACCTCCACATACTGAAGTTGAAACCTCCTCTCATTCACATAACTTTCAGCACCATCACTTTCAATGTGACCTACGACTTCCGCGGGTGGATGTGACCAAATTTGATGACTCGCATCCCACTGGTTGGGTAACCCAAATGGAGCATTATTTCTCTTTATATGGCATTACAGATGACTT
>SNQJ01S0065671.1:29448-40380 GCA_010110895.2 Picea sitchensis
CTCTTTATATGGCATTACAGATGACTTGGCCAAACTCCAGTATGGTGTTCTCCATCTAGATCAAGAACGTTGGCAATGGTGGCAATGGAGAAAAACTTCCCGTCAAGGGTATATTGTTTGGACACACTTTGTGCCAGAGCTTTATGAATGCTTTGACACTAACACCAACCATTTGGGTCGTTTGACAAAGTTGAAACAATCAGGAATAGTGGAAGACTTTATAGCTGCTTTTGAGCGCATGGATTTTCGGACAGAGGGCATGTCTAATGCCTTTTTCTAAGAGTGTTTTATCAGTGGCCTCAATGATGAGATTTGGACCCATGTTCTCATGGTTCAACCTTAGAGTTGGGTGGAAGCGACTAAAAGAGATAAAGAATCAGAACAGGTTGCATCTTCTCAAAACTGGAAACCCTCCTTTATCCCTCGCACTAAACCAATAAATCCCACTACTCCCTCCGCTCCACTAAAAATCAAAAAATTAACCAAGGCTGAAATGGATGAATGCCAACTCAAAGGACTTTGTTATAATTGTGATGACAAATATTTCCCGGGCCACAAGTGTAAGGAAAAAAATATTTTTATGGCCATCTCGAAGGATATTTCGGAAGAGGAGGTTGAAACTCCCCTTGTGTCTGAGTCACCTGAAACCACTGACATCACCCCTCCCTCAGACCCTCCCAAAGTTGAACTGGTAATTTCCCTAAATGCTCTCACTAGCTTCTCTGCTCCCCAAATCCTCAAGCTAATCGGTTACATCAAGCATAGGAAGGTCATCATTCTAGTTGATAGTGGAAGCACCCATAATTTTATTCATCATCGCATTGCCCAAGAAAATCATTTCTACATCCATGCAGTCAATAATTTGCAAATCATGATTACCAATGGTGGCTCCATGAAATGTGGGGGCATTGTGAAAATGTGTGTCTCCAAATTGGTGACTACCACCTGAAATCTCATATGTTTTCTATTGACATGGGAAGTTGTGACATTGTGTTGGGTGTAGACTGGCTAAGGACTTTGGATCCCATTCTCACGGATTTTAAGGAATTAACCATACAATTTGACTAGGAGGGCCAACAATATAAGTTTCAAGGAATCATCGCCGGTTCACCTGATTAGTTCCCATCGCATGGAAAAGATGCTCAAAAAAGGTCATCCTGGTGTTATTTCCCAACTCCATGCCATACAAGCAACAAAGACACCCTCGGTGTCGCAAGCCCTCCAATCCATCCTTTCTAAACATCAAGTGGTATTTTCCACTCCCCAGGGACTCCCTCCTTCCCATGGTGTTCATGATCATTCCATTCCCCTTGTTCTAGGAATCCTTCCTCCCAATATTCGTCTGTATCGTCACCCCTTTTCCCAAAAAAATGAAATTGAGAAAATGGTTCAAGAACTCCTTAACACTGGCATTATCTACCCTAGTGCAAGCCCCTACTCTTCTATGATGGTCATGGTCCTGAAGAAAGAAGGTTCTTGGCGAATGTGTCCTGACTTCTGGGCCCTCAACAAACTTACCATTAAAGACAAATTTTCCATTCCTGTCATTGATGACCTCTTGGATGAATTGAGTGGTGCCCAGTTCTTTACTAAACTTGATCTTCATTCTGGCTACCACCAGATACGTATGAAAGAGGAAAACATTCCCAATACTGTCTTTAGAACTCATGAGGGCCACTATGAGTTTTTGGTCATGCCCTTTGGCTTGTGTAATTCCCCCCTCCACCTTCCAAAACCTCATGAATCATGTCTTTCGTCCTTTTCTCTGTCATTTTGTCTTAGTTTTCTTTGATGATATCCTCATCTATAGAAAAAAATGGGCAGACCATCTTGCTCATGTGGATCGAGTTCTCCATCTACTCTCTCAACACCAAATTTTTCTAAAATAGTCTAAATGTGCTTTTGGCACCTCAGAAGTCGAGTACTTGGGTCATCCGGTTGGCAAGGACGACATCAAGGTGGATCCTAAAACCATTGAATCTATGCAAGACTGGCCTCACCCAAAGACTCTCAAAAGATTGCTTGGATTTCTGGGCTTAACAAGTTATTATCACAAGTTTGTTAATAATTATGGAAAGATTGCAACACTTCTCACTGCACTCCTAAAAAAGAACTCTTTCACTTGGACTCCAGCAGTTGCTCAAGCTTTTCAAACCTTGAAGATGGCCATGTGCACCACTCTAGTCCTGTCCCTTCCTGATTTCACAAAGACCTTTGTCTTGGAATGTGATTCTTCAGGGAAAGGAATTGGTGATGTCCTTATGCAAGAGGGTCGATCGTTGGCCTTTACCAACAAGAAACTATCTAAAAGAAATCTGGATAAATCAATCTATGAAAAGGAAAAGTTGGATATTTTGAATGTTGTTGATCTGTGACACCCTTATCTATTGGGGAAACACTTCCAAATTAATACAGACCATCAAATCCTCAAGTATTTTCTAGAACAATGCATTTCCTCCCCAGAGAAAAAAAATGGGTGACTAACCTCTTTGGATATGATTATGAGATCATTTACAAGAAAGGAAAAGACAATGTGTTTGCGGATGCACTTTCTAGAAAATATGAAGATGACAGATCCCTTTTTTCTCTTTCCTTCATTGTACCAGAGTGGCTCCAAGCCATTCGTCGGGAATGGCTACACGATCCCAAAAGTTCGCATCTGATCCAACAATTGCAGTCCAATGCTTCAGCTTCCCCAGGGTACTCTTAGCTCCATGATGAGCTTCGATACAAAGGCCGTTTGTATTTAAGTAAAAAATCAAAACTTAAATTCATGGTACTTTCTGAGCTTCATGCTACACCCAAAGCTGGGCAATCCAGGTTTACCAAAACTTATGACAGGGTCAAACGTTCTTTTTTCTAGGATGGTATGAAACAAGACATTCATAACTTTTTCATTGAATGTGATGTGTGTCAACTCAACAAGGGTGAAACAGCCAAATCTTCGGGCACACTACAACCGCTTTCGATTCCACCTGCTATTTGGAGGGATATCTCTATGGATTTTATTACAGGCTTACCCAAATCGCGAAATAAATCAGTCATCATGGTGGTTGTTGATCACCTTTCCAAGTATGCTCTTCAACACCCATTTACAACATCCACGATGGCTCAACTTTTCATGGATCACATCTTCAAGCTTCATGGCATGCCGCATTCTATTGTTTCTAATCACGACCCAAATTTTACCAGCAATTTTTGGCAAGAACTGTTCAAGCTACAAGGCACCCAATTATATCTCATCACATCTCATCATCCCCAGAATGATGGTCAAATGGAAGTTGTCAACAAGTCTTTGGAAACATATTTGAGGTGTTTTTCCTCAAAAAAGAAAAATCAGTGGGCTCAATGGTTACCCCTAGCTGAATGGTGGTACAACACTTCATACCATACAACTACACGCATGACTCCTTTTGAAGCGGTGTATGGACAAAATCCACCTTCAATTCTCTCATACTTACTAGGTGTCTAGAAGGTCCAAGTGGTTGACCAAACGCTTACAGTTCATGAGGCTATTCTCCGTACCCTCAAAGAGAATTTGTTCATGGCTCAGAATCGCATGAAGAAACAAGCAGATCAAGGTCACTCTGAACGTCAATTTTCATAAGGGGATCAGGTGTTTCTTCGACTGCAACCTTACAAGAAAAATTCCATCAAGGGCGAGCATTGTCATAAGCTAGCACCCAAGTTTTATGGTCCTTATATTGTTCTAAAGCATGTGGGATAGGTGGCCTATCAGTTAGCTTTGCCCAGTCATTCTAAGCTACACATTGTTTTTCATGTTTCATGCTTAAAGAAGGTGATTGGAACTAAGTGACAAATTCAAACCAACCTTCCCAAGTTAGACAAAGAAGGATCCATTTGGCTACATCCATAAGCCATTTTGGACTAGCGTTAGCATCGCCTGTGTCAGAGAACCATCAAGGAAGTGTTATTCCAGTGGAAAGATACAACTCCAGTAGATTCCACTTGGGAACCAGCTACCATTCTGCAGCAATTTCCACATCTCAAGCCTTGAGGACAAGGTTGTTTTTAAGGGGGGGGTACATGTTAGGGTCCTAACCCACACATAGGTAGAACAATATATTCAGATGTAATAAAGGTAAATATTAATAAGGCCTTGCAATAAAATATAATAAGTCGAATGTAAGAAGACCTAATAGAAGCTTCCACTTCTAGAAGGATCTTCCTCTAGATGCTTCTTTTGATAGACATATTTAGTATAAATAGGAGTCGAGGGTATGAGAAACCTAGCTTGGATATTATTGTAATAGAGCTCTACTCAACTATAGGTTGCCCCCTCGAAGAGGCCCGTGAACATTGCTCTCAGAATCAAAGAGTTATTGCTATTGTTATTCTTATATCATTTCAGTGTTATTTTGGTGATTGTTCTAGTTAAATTGTTGTTATTCTGCCATTTCTAGAATTTTACTTATATTCTGCATACTTTTTATATCTGGTATATTACATCGCAAATATGAGTGGCCAAATTTTCCTTAAAGGAACTCAAAATATCGGTTCCTATTTCATAGTGGATTGGCAATTGGTAATGTATGAGGAAATCCATGGCTAGGGTATTAAAGTTGGTGAATAATCCTCGTGGCAATTCTATATACCACTTTGCAGCTGAACCTGTAAGATTTCTTTGGAAGAGTCGTAACCGAATGGAGTCGTCCATCAAAGAGTTGGACGAACACCAAAGCTGAAAATTCATAACATGGTTGTTTGGGTCTTGTCCTGGTTTACAGTCAAATTTGGGAATGTCAGACGGTATCTTGACCGGTATAATGGGTTAGTGGGGAGAATTTAGGATAGGATCATTCAAGATTCTAGACAAGTCAGGTAAATCCAAAGTGGCTAAAAAGGGTAACTGTCTATTCACGTGAGGGTACTGGTGACTTTGGAGAGGGAGTCCCGTCGGTATACCAGTAGGACCGTAAGCAATATGCATGTGAGGCGAAGGTCTTGATAGATTCAGACGTGAGTGTGGAGGCATGTAACCCATAGGGTTGTACTGATTAGGGATGTTCCCTTGGAAAGGGACACTAGAATGAACATTCGAACCCCAAATGGGATTGGAGGAACCGAGATATGACTGGCCCAAACTAGGGGTATGAAAGAGCTAACTTGAGGTTGTTTACCCCGATATGATTGTGGATTTCCCTGGATGAGAATATTCCAATACTGGGCTAGTGATCCTGGTATGTTTTGTCCATAGGGTGGGTTATAACCTCCAGGTGGGGGTTGTCCTACAAGTGAGGATTGTGTCCCAATTTGAGTTTGACCCCCAAACTGAGTTTGTCCCCCAGGGTTATATTTCCCTCCAATGGGAATCTGATAACCAGAAGTGAATGACTGAGTAGTCCCTCCAATGGGATTGGAGCCACTTGGGCCAGATCCTCCCATAAAAGGAAGAAAAGACCCTCCGGAGATGAACTGGGAATGTGTCAAAACGAAACCAGAAGAAACATTGTACCTAGGAGGAATGAAAACTCCAGAAAGTCCAGATGGAACCTAGGTAGGAATGGGGATATAATTATTCAAGGCATTATACCCAGGAGGAAGTGACGGGATAGGTCTAGACGAAAATGGTGTACCAATGGGAGCTTGGGTAACCATTGTATTCCCGGTGGGAATAGTCATAGCATGTGGAACCATTGTAGAATGGGCCATCCGGAGAGAAATAGTTGAGCTAGGACCAACTGACTGTGTGTCTGAAACAATAGGGATATAGCTAGTTGTACCAGCAAAGTGATCTAGAGGTATCGTGTAGGCAACAGACATTTCGGGCAGTTCACAGACGACAGGTATATCAGCACCTACCCCTGAGTCGTAAAGGTCCCGCACTATGTGAGGTAGGCTTCTAAATATGTTAGTAGTCCAAAGGGGATTCCCTAATCTAAGGCCAGAATGGGGTCTGGTCTGTATTCCAGAAGTGTCAGCAACAAGTTCTATGAATGAATTCAGCCGAAGAATACGTCTCTTGTATCTAGGAGGTATATGGAAAGCCTCTAGAGAATCATAAATAATTCAGAAACTTTCTAAAGAGGCAGAACCTTCATCTTGCGAGGTTACAATTTCTTGGACCTCACTCTATTGAGGAGAGCCCTATGGTGAATGAGGGGGTAGAGTGATATAATCCTTCATATTTTCTGGAGGAAGTCCCTGGACCCTACGCGAATGGCGTGGAGGGTCAATGTTGGCCGAGCCAAATATTTTACACAAAAAATCTATGGCCAACTACGAAAATAAACATAACTTTCTAATAAAATCTAAGAATCAAACCAAGCAAACAAAACTTCTTACTTCGAAGTCACTAGTTGGGGATGAAATCCAACGTTGCGAAGTCAAGGCAATAATGGGTTAGGATAGAGCAGGTGGAATAGTTATGTTGATGACCTACTTAACAGACTTACACCCTGGTGCAAGCTCCCACACATAATCGTGGGTATACCCTCCAAGGAGCCTGAGTGAGTCTGGCCAACGTCGATTCTAGGTATCGTGAAGACTTTCCCCTCCACATTCACCTCGTGTAAGACCCTAAGAAGGTAGGCAACTAATTCTACCAAGAACAGCAGTGATTCCTGGGGAAACAGTAGACAATCTTATCCACGCGCAAAGGCAGGGTATCTAGCCCGAAATCAACTTAAGAGGCTTCCACTCATCATTGTGGGTATAACATTCGAGTGACCCCCATAATACGTGCAATCTCTACACCGAGACCAACAAAGCAGGGTGAGTAACTCTGCTAGTCTCAATGTGACCTCAGGTTTGACCCTTGTGTGAGAAAGGCTTCCCAGGAAAAAATGTTGCAAATGGATTCGAACACTCCCTATCACAAAATTCTATTGTGTGTTTTGTTCTTTGGAGAGTGTGTCTCACAGCCTATTCCAAAGATCTAGCCTAGCTAATGTTGGTGTAAAATATCCCTAGAAAATAAAAGTTACTAATTCAGTTTTAGATTTCGAAATGTTTTTTAGAGGCTGTTGTTTACTCAAGAGGGAGACAGAAATGAAACCAATGTTGTGGAAGACCTTGACCCAATTATATGCAGATAGAGATGAATGATGCAAACTTTTCGTTCAATGAAATCTATCTATGGTAGGGAGAAGGTGTTTTTTCCGGAATGAGGTAAGCTACGAAATGTAATTTCTTTTCCTTGAATGAACACAATGTCAAACAACCATCAATAATGAAATTTCTCAACTTTCTCTTCTTAATTTTATTTATTTTTAATGAAAAACACCTTCTTTTGTATGATTACTTAAAAGAATAAATGACTTTAAAGTCTACCTTTGCAAAACCAAATCAAGGGTATAACTAAGAAAGGACAAGTAATCAAATAAAATTTATACACTCAACAAGCACCCAAATCAAACTTTCAATGAAGATAAAAGTAAATATGATAGTAAAGTGTTTCACTAAAATGCAAATGAAAAAGGACTTTTCAATCAACAAGTAATCTAGAAAATGTAATCAATCCAAAACTTTAAATCCAATCAAAATACTTTTAATGAATCAAGCACTCAGATGCGAAATTGGAGATTATATCCTTGTTGATAAAAATCAAAAGGTAAAACTGGAAAAATGACTAAGAAAGGTGTTTGATCTCCAAAAACCAATCGACAACAAGTTTCAAACTCGGAAATCAGTCAAATACTGGCATCAAAATTTCCTCCCAGCTAGCTAAAGCAAAACTGGGCATTAAAGATGATAGGACCCAAACCAAAAACATTTACGGATGCCACCACAACCTAGAAGTAGGTTACAGTGCAGAAATCAAAGGTTTCCGCAGGCTAGCTGTGGTTAGATCGCAGAAATCCCACACTGGTATAAATAGTGAGGGTGCAGAAATCAAACGTTTCCACAGGTTGTGTACGGGTACAGTGCGGAAGTGTCTGTAAACAAGAGAAATTTGGAAAGAGGACAAAGGGCCTAAGTGAACTTTCAAATCTAGAGGGTCTGGATGGATGCCCCACAAACTCAGAGACTAAAATAGAGTGAAAAGGGGTAGACTAAAATAAAATGGCCAACAAAAAACCACAAACAAGTTGTATCACCAATGGAGTCGCCAATTTTTTGGATAAATCGGTGAATGCGGACATAAACTAATGTCCCTAGATCCACCTAGATCTAGAAAAAAACAAGATAGGACATGACGCTTTCCCTAAGTAACAATCATTGAATTTACTACCAAAGAAGGAATGGATGACATACCTTTAGATATCGCTTCCTTATGTCTTTGTTGTCCTTGCTTCGCTCTGGTGCTCTTGCGAGATCAAATCTACAATGACACAAACCAACCAAAGTGAAAGAAACAATAGTAGATTCAATGAAAACCTAAACATGTGATCAAGGAATCATGTAATAAAATGCTAATGATTTTATGGGAAAGAAACATGTCACCGTATTATATTAAGTAAAAGTGGAAGATACAACCAAACTGCCTTGATGTCGCAAGTTCCCTTTTAGTGGTCCTTTGTTCCAACACACACATACACTTTCTCCGAATTTGTATGAAGATGGTCCACAAAATCTTGATGGAAAAATGGAGACCTCACGCATCAATTGCAACGAGATCCTTCACACAACCTTCAGCCTATTCTTTCAAAAATTCTTTGCTCAATCTTGCTTAACCTTTTCCATGAGAAACCTATCATTATATAGGATAAGGAGAAGTGGTTAAAGATATGAGGATGATCCCACCAAATCAGAGAATCCAGTAGAATCACAATCATACGGATGCCACCTCACATTCTAGAAGATCCTCCTTCTAGAACCTTCGTGAACTTCTTCCTTTCTTTAGCTTTCAAACGCCATCGCACCCTGTGGAAACCCCGTGAGCCAGGTATAGAGAAGCCTACGGAAATCAAGCATTTCTGCACTGTGTATTACTCCTAGCCTGTGGACTCCTTCTAAAAACAATCCCTGTAGAGGAAGAAATTAGTTTTTTTTCTCATGCAAAATATCCTTTTGAGAGCCTGAACACATGCTTGTAGAATCATCATCAGGGTGACCAAAATAATGTGTAACACCTCTCATGATAATGATAGGGAAGAAAATTATAGAAGGATGGAACCATCTAAAAGACACAGATTCCAGAATCAATAGTCACCCATGGAAATAAATCAAGAAGTAAACTGCAAAGGAACAACACCACTCAGAAGATCTCCCAGGTATCAAACTATTTTTCTTGGTTCATGGTATTATTGTACTAATTTTGGGGACAAAGCTATAAATTGCAAAGCTTATGATAATAAAAGAATAAACTATGAAGTTCATCCTAAAATCAATCATCGCAGAAAGCCTCATGAAGCATACAACATTAAAATATAATAGTTTTGGTTCACTAAATGATGAAGTAGAATGTTATAAGTGCAACCATTTTGGACACATGTCCAAGGATTGAAGATTGACGGTTTCTCCAAAGGAACCAAAGAAGGAATTCAACAATCACCAAAAGGGACCATCAAGAATTTGGATAAGGAAGTAGGATAAACTAAATGTTGAAGAATGTTCCCTTGCACTACAACAACAAAGAAAAATAAGTGATGGGTATGTTGACAATAGTATTTCAAAACATATGATAGGTGACAAGAACAAATTTATAACTCTGAAGAAAGAAAGAGATGGATCAGTTTCATTTGGTAATGACAACTCAACTAGAACTATAGGGAAAGGAACAATCAACCTTGGAAGTAAGGATGACAAGGAAGAAAATGTCCTACTTGTTGAAAACATGAAGCATAATTTACTATGTGTGAGTCAAATGTGTGAATAATGACATAGAATTATATTTGTCTCTGAGAAGTGTGAAATAAGGAAAGAAGGATCAGTCAAATTGTTGTCTACAACAGTCAGAACTCCAAACAAAATATACATCTTAAAAGAGATTGGAAGATAAAGATGTTGGTTGGGAAGGGAAAATGATAGTTGGATTTGGCATAGAAGAATGGGACACATGAACTTTGACAATCTGGTAAATATTATCAAAAAGGAATTAGTAAGAGAAATGTTTGAAATCTCAAAACCATCCAGTACTATGTGCAAGCATTGTCTACATGGAAAACAAACAAGAAAAGAATTCAGATCAAAGGAATATTATATAACAAAGCCATTAATAATTATGCACACTGGTCTATGTGAACCAGTGAGAATAAAAGGACTAAATGGAGAACAATACTTCATTCTACTTATTGATGACTATACAAGGATGATTGTAGTATCTTTTCTCAAAAAGAAATCAGAGGCATTTGGAAATTTCAAAGTATTCAAGGAGATGGTTGAAAACGATATGGATTCGAGAATTAAGTGCTTAAGATCATACAATGGAGGTGAATTCATATCAAAATAATTCATGGAATTTTGTGAACATAATGGAATGAAAAGGAATTTTTTAGTAGCAAAGACACCTCACCAGAATGGAGTCATTGAAAGGAAGAACAAAATTGTATTAGAGGTGGCCAGAACAATGTTGAAGGATTCCAAGTTGAGTAACATCTTTTGGGTACAAGCAGTGCACACAAATGTTCATATCTGGAACAGGGGAATGCTTGAAATAAAAGTGACAAAACTCCATATGAGCTATGGAAGGTAATACCAACAAACATCAAACATTTTAGAGTATTTGGAAGCAATTTATACATAAAAAGAGAAGATGACAGAGTTAGAAAAATTGATTCTCGAGTTGATAAAGGCATACTAGTTGGATACTCAAGAAAAAGTAAGGCATACAAGTGTTATAATATGAGACTCAATAAGATAGTGGAAATAATAAATGTAAATATTGATGAAGCATATGTGTGGAATATCAAAGAAGAAAACAAAAATGCTAAAGAGTTGGAAAGACAAGAAGAACTATAAGAGGAAGAGGTAGAAGAAGAGGAAGAAGAAGAAATAAAAGAGGAAGAGGAAGAAGAAGAAGAACTAGAA
>SNQJ01S0065671.1:40390-53480 GCA_010110895.2 Picea sitchensis
TCTACAACAAAGCCATTAGAAATTGTGCACATTGATCTATGTGGATCAATGAGAACAAAGGACTGAATGGTGAACAATAGTTCATGCTAATTATTGATGACTATACAAGGATGATTGCAGTATATTTTCTCAAAAAGAAATCAAAGGAATTCATAAATTTCAAAGTATTCAAGGAGATGGTTGAAAACAATATGGATTCGAGAATTAAGTGATTAATATCATACAATGGAGGTGAATTCATATCAAAATAATTCATGGAATTTTGTAAAGAGAATGGAATAAAAAAACATTTTTCAGCAGCTAAGGCACCTCGACAAAATGGATTCACTGAAAGGAAGAACTGAATTGTATTAGAGATGGTCATAACCATGTTGAATGATTCCAAGTTGAGTAACATATTTTGGGTATAAGAAGTGCACACAACCATTCACATATTGAGCAGAGGAATGCTTAGAAATAATAGTGGAAAAAATCCATATGAGTTATAGAAGGGAAGACCAACAAATGTCAAACATTTTAGAGTATATGGAAGCAAGTGCTACATAAAAAGAGAAGATGGCATAGTTGGAAAATTTGATTGTCGAGTTGATAAAGGCATATTGGTTGGATACTCAAGAAAAATCAAGGCATACAAGTGTTACAATATGAGACTCAACAAGATAATGGAAAGCATAAATGTAAATATTGATGAAGCAGATGTGCAGAAGATCAAAGAAGTAAACACAAATGCTAAAGAAAAGGAAAGAGAAAAATAACTAAAAGAGGAAGAGGCATAAGAAGAACAACAAGAAGAAGAGACATAAGAAAAACAATTATAAAATGACCAGCACAAATTTCTTATGCCCTCCAGAACACCTAGTTGTCGATTTCAAAAGAATCATCCACCAAAATAGATTGTTGGAGATAAAAATGAAAGAATAAAGACCAAAGGAAGTAAAAGGTTTCGTACACTGGAGCAGAGACACCTTGCACTACTATCCACAATTGAACCCAACAACTTTAAGGAATCCAGTAATGATGAACATTGGGTCAAATCCATGGAAGAATAACTACATCAAATAAATAAGAATGACACATGGGAATTGGTGCCACGACCGAAGAACACAAATTTGATTGTTACAAAATGGGTTTTTATAAACAAACTAAACAAAGATGGACATGTAACCAAAAATAAGGCAATATTGGTATGCAAAGGATATGCATAAGTTGAAGGTGTATAGTTTGAAGAAAAACTTCCCCCCATTACCAGAATGGAAGCAATAATATTGATCTTGGCCTATGCATGTTCCAAGAGAATCAAAGTATATCAGATGGATGTAAAATAAACATTTCTAAATGGTGAATTAGAAGAATAAGTCTATATTGAACAACCAGAAGGTTTCCTACTATCAAAAAGGGAAGATTGTGTTTGTGGATTGAAGAAAGGTTTGTATGGACTCAAATAAGCCCCTAGAGCCTAGTATTCAATATTAGACAGGTATTTACAGAAATAAGGATTCAAAAAGGGTAATGCAGATAATAATCTCTATGTAAAGGTTGATAGAAGAAACATACTTATTATTGAAGCATATGTGGATGAAATTATCTTTGGAAGTGATGATGACAGGATGAGTAAGAATTTTTCCCAAGACATGCAGAATAAGTTTGAAATGTTATTTCTTGGTGAATTGACATTATTCTTGGGACTTCAGATATCTCAACAGGATGAAGGCATTTTCATTTCCCAAACCAAGGACATCAAAGATATGTTGAAGAATTTTTGAATGGAAAATTTAAAACTAGTAAGTACTTCGATGGTGACAAGTTACAAGTTGAGAAAATACAATGAGTCTAAAGAAGCAGATCAAAGACTCTATAGATAAATGATTGGAAACCTACACTATGTGACAACGTCAAGACCATATGTAATGAAAAAAATTGGACAAGTTGCAAGATTTCAAGTAGCACCGAAGGAAACTCATGTTCTAGCGGTAAAAATGATCTTCAGATATATTAAAAGAACAACAAAGTTTGGATTGTGGTATCCAAAAGGGAATGAGCTGACTATGGCTGCCTACACAGATGCAGATTGGGAAGGAAGCATTTATGATCGAAGAAGTACTAGCAGAGAAGCCTTCTATTTGGGTGAGTGATTGGTATCTTGGTTAAGTAAAAAGAAGTCTTTAGTATCATTATCTACAGTAGAAGAAGAATACATTGTGGCAACAAC
Source organism: Picea sitchensis (assembly GCA_010110895.2). Classification (NCBI taxonomy): domain Eukaryota; kingdom Viridiplantae; phylum Streptophyta; class Pinopsida; order Pinales; family Pinaceae; genus Picea; species Picea sitchensis. The sequence continues at coordinate 42,600 of SNQJ01S0065671.1, forward strand.
ATGTTATACTCATGTTCTCTGGATGAAGTAAACCCTGCAAGATATACAAGTGAAGTATGATGAGACCATTTCAATATTCTATGACAACACCAACACTATTAGTATCTCCAGGAATCCAATGATGCATTCCAAGACAAAACATATTCCAATCAAGTTTCACTTTCTACGGGAACAAGTTACACAAAAGAATATCAAGGTAGAGTATATTGGGACAAAGGAACAAATTGCAGACATCTTCACTAAACCTATCCCAAGAGAGACATTTGAGTATCTTTGATAGGAAATTGGAATATTTTTTGCTCCACAGTGATCTACATGTTTTTAGCTCAGAATACAAGGGAAGAGAAATCATTTGTGCAGAGAAGATAAATGAATATTAATATGAATGTTTTTCTATATGTCAACAATTTACTTCATTAGGAAGCACTAATGGAAAAAAGCATAGGAAGAGAGAAAGTCCGGAAGCAGTTTGTCAGGGGCAGATACCCTTTGCCATTGATGTCAAGGGGAGAGAAAGAATAGAAGCATGCAGACAAGGGGATTATTGGTCGCAGGGGGAGCATGAGTGTTTCCATAAATGTCAAAGGGGGAGATTGTTGAAAATTTTATTTTTATTGATGTCAACGTTAGAGGAAGTCTATAAGCCTATAGAAGTATTGGGTATAATTGAAGAAGTCTCCAAAGTGGTCCCCTTATGGAAAAGCTTTAAGCATGGACATCACAAGAAGATACTTTGAAGAAGTCTACAAGGAACCCATAGGTGTTTTCATGAGCCTTGAATTTGACTAAGGAAAATGAGGTTGAAGAATACTTCAAGTGTATACAAAAACCTCATAGATGGATAGTCTTTGTCTTGCCATTTCCAATGGTAGGTGATACACCACGTAGTTCCTCATGGTTAGGGAGATATTATCTCATGAAGTTGGAAGCCCCAAAGAAGGGTTAAGAAGCCCCTAATTGGTTGCAAGTCATTAATGAAAGGGTAAAGTGGTTGTAACAAGAAAGTTAAAGAAGCCCTAAATTTAAGGAAAGAGGTTACTTGAGAAAGTATAGACACACCTCAAAAAATATTTTATTTGTACACTCACAATTTCATTGAATATATATCTAAGTGAGAAAGTGATTCTTATATGAGGTCACCAAGAAGATCTAAGGAAAATTTTAGAGGAAATATTAAGTGAATAAGGGAGAAATTCCAAGGGGGGATGAAGTCTTGTGATGATGTGTTCTAAGGTATGTTATTTAAATGTCATCTTAGCATTTTTGCCAGAACTTTGTTTATAGAATGAATCAAATATTGAAACTCAGAGGATGTTGAGAAGATATATCAAGGTACCTATGGTAACAATTTTGTATTATGTTTCATTGTATTTTTGGAGATACACTCTGTGGAAGATAGGGTTTTTGGATAGTCCTGAAACTAGTCTCAAACAGGGGTTTCGGGTAAAACAATCATAACTTATTCAAAGAGGATACAAATTCTATGATACTATTTATAGTGGAAACATAACAGTATGTAGTATATTTTGTGATATTTTTAGAATCATATAGCAAAATATTGAGCGCGGGGTGTGTTGCACAAGTTCTCTCTCCAGAATACGATAAAATTCAGGAAGGTTTTCCATTTTTGCTATAACTTTTGTTCTGAGAAGTTTCAAACCATAAAATTTTGAGGATATGGAATAAATATCTCAGAGTCTCTATGGTTAAAATTTCATACATTATTCATTATAGGTACGGATCTATGCTTGTTGAAATTTAGGGTTTATGACTAATCCAAAAATGATCCCATGAGACTGAGGTAAATTTTGATGAAGATGTTATTCTCTTGTTGTTGAATTTGAGGAAGAGCTACAGGTTTATAATATTGTGTATCGGGTTAGCTACAAGATCATAGGTATTCTTATGTGTTAGTTTCGATTCTTATGCTTATGTTGTTATGGTACATGCTTGAGGCATGTCATGGTAGTGATTGTACATGGTACACTTTGGTGATGGTATGATACATTGTTAGAGGCACATATTGCATACTTGACATATGGTATGGTACATGTTCTATTTGTTTCCTTGTGTGTAGTCTTCACTAAAATAAAATGTGTTGTCTTATTTATTTATCCACCACCACCATGATGGAATCATGTTGCTTCCTTTTTCTAGGCAAATTTGTAATAAAATCAACCATAAATACTTCCCACTTCCATTTTGGAATGGGAAATGGATGTAATAAACCAACTGGATTCCTATTCTTTTTCTTCACCTTTTGGAACTCTAGACATCTGGCTATGTAATTAGCCGCTTCTCTCTTCATTTCGAGCAAAATGTATTGGCTTCTTACAACTATAATTGTTTTATGATATCTTGGGTTCCCAACATATGGCACATTGTGCATTTCCCTTAGAACTACATTTTTCAACTCATTGAAATTCAACACATTCACTTTTCCTTTGTACATGAGAATTCCATCTTCTTTCAGCTCATACAAATTAAATTTCTACTGAAAATTTCTTTGTTGTAATGTTTCTTTTATTTTTAGATATTGTTGATCATAGTTTTTTTCTTCCATAATTTTATCTTTCATATCATTTATTTACATACTAATGGATGTAATATGCTTCCCGTGTGCTCTTCTGCTGAGTGCATCCGCAACTTGATTTTATTTTCCCTTGATGTGCTTAATTTTAAAGTCATATTCACTCAGAAATTCCAACCATCTAGTTTGTATGGAATTTAATGTGGGTTGTCCAAACAAATGTTTCAGACCATGGTGGTTTGTCCTTAGCTCAATTTTTCTCCCCATGAGGAAATGTCTCCACTTTTTTAGTGCATGTAAAATTGTTGCTAATTCTAGATCATGAGTAGCATAATTCCTCTCATTCTTTTTTAATTTTATGGACTCGTAGCATACCACATGATATTTTTGAATGAGGACTCCATCGATCCCTTCCTTGCATGCATAAGTGGACACAAAAAAATATTCATCCAGATCTACAATGTTCAATATTGGTGCACTTGTCAATATTCCCTTCAACTACTAAAAACTCTCTTCACACTTGGAAGTCCATTAAAATTTCACTCTCTTCTTTTGCAAAGAAGTGATTGGGATTTCAATATTTGAGAAACCTTTGATGACTATTCAATAATAACTGGAAAGATCCATGAATGATATGACCTCTGTCACATTCTTTGGCATTGGTCATCCTCTAATGGAATCTATCTTCTCGATATCCATTACTATCCCTTCTGTTGAAATTATATGCCATAAGTAGTGAATCTTCTTTTGATAAAATATGCACTTACTTAGCTTAGCATACAATTTATGCTCTCTTAAAACTTGCAAAACCATTCTTAAATGTTTATCATGTTCCTCTTCTAACTTATAATAGATGAGTATATTATCTAGGAACACAATTACAAACTTGTCTAGGTATTCCTTGAACACTCCATTCATTGGGCACATAAAAAATGTTGAAGAATTTGATAGTCCAATTGGCACTACCATGAATTCATAATGCCCATATATTGTTTTGAATGTTTTCTTGTTGATGTATTTTTTGTTTATCCTCACAAGTTGATGATAGCTTGATCTCAATTCAATATTTGAAAATATTCTTCCATCTTTCAATTGATCAAACAAATCATCAATCCTTGGCAAAGGATATTTGTTTTTTATGGTGACCTTATTCAGTTGTCTAAAAACAATACATGACCTTAAAATTCCATATTTCTTCTTCACAAAAATAATTGGGGCTCCCCAAGATGACACACTTGGGTGTATATAACCCTTGTTTAACAATTCTTCAAGCTACATCTACAACTCCTTCAATTATGGTGTCTTGGACACTGGGGCAACTCCTAGCACCAAATCAATAGAGAAATCAATGTCTCTCTTTGGTGGAAATCTTGAGATCTCCCTAAATGCATATTCAAAATCCTTCAATATTGGATGGTCTTCAATTCCTACCACTTTATCTTTGGTTCCCTCTTCCATATGGGCTGCAAAAACCTGACATCTCTTCCTGAAACCCTTTTTCAACTACATAGCTAAAATATCTCTAAAATCTATAGCTCTTGGAATGCCTTGAAACTTGTCTTGCTTCCCTTCTATATCAAGACATGTGATTTTATTGTTGTAACAATGTAGGACAACATGTTGTTTTCCCAATTAAATAATCATATGAATCCAATGGTATGATGTTTACATCTACCTTTGTACTGAGTCCATTAATTTTTATTTGACAATTTTTAACCAACTCATTGATTTCCCTCTATTGGGACAGGATTTTGGGGACCAATTTTGGGAATTGAACAGGATAAAACCATGAGAACGGAGTGATAGGTCGACCAGGGATCATCACATGAAAAATAAGGAAAGATAGTTGGTGCACTTTCGCATGAAGGGATCGCTAAGCCCCATTATAATTGTATAAATATGTAAGGATTTTAGGATAGAAAGAGAGAGATAGAGAGACAAGGAAGAGGGGGATATGGGGACAGATAGTGAGTAGGAGAATAAGAGAACGAAAAAGGGATTTTGTATGAGGCATAATGTATGAGCACAATGCGCATATTTTGTAATGGATGTTACGAATAATATAATAATAAGTTGGTCGTTGTGGATGTAGCCCATCCTGGGTGAACCACGTTCATCATGGTGTCTATGTGTTATAACGTGTCTATGTGTTAGATGTTATGTTTATTCCGCACATATGATATATGTTTTTTTCTATGAATATGTTAAATGTTACCATGTTTCTGTGCACATGATATAAGTGATCCTAAACAAATTATAGGTAGAATGGTTATAAAGACTATCTCACATCCCTTCATCACTGGAGAAATATGGTTCATGTAGTTCCCATAGATACCTCGGGTGAGACTTCACCTACTTGTGGGTGATGTCGAAAGGGTTGGTATCTGAGGGTTTTATTGGAAAATTCATGTTGAACCCTGGGTTTGCCCACTACGCACCAACACCCTCTTATTCCATGTAGCTAACTGAACTAACCAAGACTTCTTATGCTTACTCCTTTGCAAGTGAAATATTTCAACAATGTTATAGTTTATGTAACTATGACTAGCTCCATAATCAATTAAAATTTTTATGGGTTGGTTATGAATATTACCTTCCACTCCAATCATGGGGGATTGATATTCCTCTTTCTTGTTGTCCAATGTTGCATAAATCATTGGCATATTTCCTCCCATATCTTCCATTATTTCATCCTCCTAAATGTTTTGGACAGTCCCCCTTATTTCTCCTTTCTGAGGAAAGTCCCTATATAAGTGATTTCCCTAACATCTCCAACATTGTACAGGTTATTTCCTTGGCCTTTTCCCAAATGAACCTACAATCTTGTGCTCATTTTTGGTTGACTGGACTTGCTGGTTTTCTTTGGAGTTTTTCTTGAAGAAGGGTGGCTTAAAACTTGTTTTTATTTGATCCTTTTTCCCTTTCATCTTGTCATTCCAACCTTTTTGGAAAACTGGCCTTCCTCTACTTTTCTCATAAATATGCTTAAATTCTCTCCTTGACAATTCCTCTAAATTTATGGGGTTATCATATTGTATATATTTACTATAGAAGGAGGGTAACCCACTTAGAAACCTTTGTATTTTGAATTTTTCATCCTTTATGAAGTCAACATATTGATTTTGACTTTCTCATCCTTTATGAATTCAACACAATTCAACCATTCAAACAACCTCTTCTCATATTCATCCATTGTCGTGCTTCCCAGCTTGAGTTCAAAGAAATATTTCATCTTTCTTTCATAATAAGGAAAAACGTTTCTCTCAGAAATATCCTTTGAATTGACTCCATGAGATCCTCTTCTCATCAAGGTTCTTGGCTTACTTAAGTTGATCCCACCACATGGATTCCTTTCCTTACAAGTGGTAGGTTGAAATCCTAGATTCTAATATTGAGGGGTAATTATGAAGCTGGAAATATTTCTTCATTTCCAAGAGCTAAGCCTTAACCTCTTCTCCTTTCTTGTGCTCACAATTGAAATTTGGTGGGTTGATCTTCATGAGTTCACCTTGCAAAATGTCTTCCTCAGGCCTTCTCTTATGCTTTCTAAAAGGAGACACACTTTGGATACTCCCTGGCACAAAAATTTCATGAGTTATTCTAGTGGATTTCCTTGGAGAATGATGGAGCCTTATCATGTTTCTTGACTACTGATCATTCTCATGATCATCCTTTATGCTATGAGATCTGGATGAAATCACTTTTCTAGCACTATTTACTTGCTTGGTTCTAGAGTCTTTGTTAAATTTATTATGCAACATGTTAAAGATTTGAATTATTTCTTCCTGATCCTTCGTAATCCTTTCATTATAAACCCTATATCTCTGCACTTCTTTATGCAGGCTTCTCATAGTTGCATACTATTGTATTTCATGTCTTCCATGAGACTCTACCTCAACATTTTCCATGCTAACATGAAGACCTCTGATCCCTTTCTCATGTATTTAATATCCATGAGCATCTTCCATAACTCTATCCCTCGTATAAGAACCAAATTTATTTTCTTGTACCTCTAATTTTTCAAGAAATGTGCATGTAATAATTATTGCCAGAACATGTATAACATAAAACATTTTATCAATTTAAATACATGTTATTCTTCTCATGAAATTATGAAGAAAACAATGAACCAATTCACAATATGATTCCCTAGATGCATTCTTCTCTAAAATATCTCTCCAATGTTTGTACTCATGCCTCCTTCTGAGTTCTGAGTGAAAAGTTACAACATTTACAAGTTGCAATTTTCCACCCACTTACTACTACAAAAATATATTTATTATTTTCTAAGAAATTTTAACACCCAATTCAAAATTATGGATGGATAGATATCTTCTTCTCCTCAATACCTTTCCAGCTACTATGTGTTTGCTCAAATCCAAGCTCTGAGATGAAATTTATGGTCCGAAGAAGTTTAGGTTGTTTTTTCTCATTTTATCCCTATATGATACATCTGTCTTATTTCTCTTCCAACACATTTTTACATACCCAGATTCCAAATATGGATTCATAAATGTCTACTATGCCCCACATGAACTTCTAAGCAAGGATTTATCCCCTCTGGAAGTAATCACGTTATGGAATTTTACCCTTATTATTTTGGTTGTAACTCTTTCATACGAGCTCTATTTTGTGCCCAAAGTAGCTCATTGGATAGCCCTATCCAATTTATTTTATTTGATATACAGAGACATAATGTAACTTTTTACACTATGTTCTCATGGGTTGTGATTATCTAAAAACATCATTTAGGGCCTCGAAATCTCCCTGCAAGTTAATGGCCTTCAAAAATATAACAAATTCATAAAATTTCATATAAAATTGATTGTTTTACTATTATAAAAACCTTTTAAATATGATTTGTTGATCTCAAATCAGGTGATATCTCAGTCATTGATCCACTAATCATTTCCAAACCCCACAGATTCCACCATTGATCGACAACTTAAGACAATATTGACCATTGATCTGAGCCCCATCGGTGATCGGTTGATCGATGATTCTCTTTGGCAAACTAAACTTGCTCGTGAATCTCCTCAATCCCCGACCATCGACCATATTTCATTTTTCCTGGAAACCACTTGCAACACATATTCGAACTGGCTGATCCGACTGTTGGCCATCATCCATCAACGACTTTAATTAGCAAATGACACACTCTACAAATTCAAGTGACCTAATCATCGACCATCCCTATTTCCTAATGAGACACTTTTCTAATTCGCCTGACCTAACCATCAGCCATCAGATATTTCTTGGATGATGTGGAAAATGTTGATGTGGCATGACATGTGGATGTTGACGTGGCATGACACATCATCCCAAGGTGTCAACTTGGATGACATGGCATGACATGTCATCACCTTCTTTCCTTCATCGATCATTAGCCATTTATCTTGGTGTTACAAGGAAAATATCTCTATGGCTAGGGGAAAACCACAGCAGATGGAATGACACCCAGAAATCAACTCTAATCTCAAGTATTCTATATAAATGAAATGATAAAAAGACAATGATAGAATCCTACCTTGTCTGGACGTCCAAAGAAGACCATTGTTGAGCACATGACCCAAATATTTATACCTGCAACTTGTCCTCAACAACCAAGATAAGAAAGTATGTGGAAATGATATATAATGTTAGCATATAAATTAGAATAATCCATTAACATACATTACAAATATGCCCATGGAAATTAATACAAATATTTCCAAGATATCAATTGGATAAGAAAAGAGTATTTCTATTAATGTAATCAACATAAGTACATAAGTGAAAAACTTTTGTAACGAAACATATCAAAACTAAGAAAATCAATCCCTCCAGCTGGGTCTCCACCACATCAATCCTCTACAAAAGAAATCTCACAATAAGTAGGAGTCAATGAAGTTCCCCATCTCAATATAGGAAGAGCTTGGGGGTTGAACACAAGAAGTTCAGAATTTAAAGGACAAAGGGATGTAGACTCAATAGTGAGGTGAAATTTCTCCAGAGTGTCTTTTCTCTCAATGATTAATTATCTTCAAGGCTTGGATATGGCTCAATTTATAGCCTCCAATTGTAATTGAAGGATTGAGTCGAAGCATTTCCAGTATATGGAAGGTCAAGGATCATGGATCTCGTGACATGGCATGGAAACTCGACATATTTTTTAATTTTTGAGCACCAAACCCGATGTATGTGGGATGTAATGGAGAAACCTGCATATACATGAGTTGTCTAACTGTAGGTCGCATATATGGAAAAAAGTATGTATTTTTTACTCTAGAGTGAGCAAAAAGGGGAATTTAAGTCTGCAAAGGGAAATGGAAGGGCATCAAAGCAAGATGCATGGAGTGAGGAATTTTTTTTATAATAGATTCCCCTTATTGTGTGAGGTCAGAAGAGTATCCGTGATGGCTAAAATACATTATAATTCCCAAAAGTGGAGTAATTAAGACTCAATTGGAAGTACTAGTTACTCATGAGAATATTACAAATCATATTGACTCTATACACTTGGCTTCCAATCTGAATTACACTGCAGATCCATGTGGATATATATCAACTAGTTGTTCATGGCCATGGATAGGAAATACAAAGTGGACATATGCCATAGGCTGTCATAGTCACCAACAAGACACAATGGAGTCCAGTCTCAAAATAAACCAAATATATCTATATACAATGGAGCACAATTTTATCTTCCATGATCATTGAAGTCATATAAGTATTGGTCCGATGAAATACAATAGCTACTGTAAACTAGAGGTCTTATACACTATCCATCGAAGGTGCAAGTTTACATTATCTGAATAGAGGAGTTGAAGTCGAACACAATGAGACTTCCTTTGGTTACCAATCATTAAGGTATATCGTTAACAAATGTGAGACAACCCATCGATAATGAAAGTAGGTGTCAATGAACTGACTACATTAAACAAGTGTGAATAAGGGTGTTGAGGTCAAACACTTGAAGAATCCATTAATCGAGAGACATTGATGTATTCCCAACTGTCGATGGCGGGAGAACCTGCCATTGATGACGTATACATTGTCGATCGTCTGTCAACAGATGCTGGAGGAGCTTCAGGGTTTGAAGATAGATTAAAATATCTCCATACCAGGGGTCTGAAGAAGAGATAAGGAAGATATTTTCATCCACAAACAAATCATCATGAAAAATATACGCATCCAATCTAGGGAAGTTTGACATCAGTTCTACAAAAACTAGTGATTTCTTGGATTTTGCAAAGGAAAAATCGAGATCAAATTCTTGCAAAACAACAATCCACTTATTTTATTTCCCTCCTATGATACACCTGGTGTTTCATCCAAAGGGAGTCATTTTTATAGGATGGGAAACCCCCTACACAGAGTTCCTTCATTTGGGGGCAACGTATATCCCCATTATGGTCGCCAATTCGGTTACGAGGAAAATCTCTCTATGGCTAGGGGAAAACCACAACAGATGGAACGACACCCAAAAACCAACTCTATTCTCAAGAATGTTATATAAATGAAATTCTAACAAGAGAAGTCTAGAATCTTACCTATTCCAGACATCTGAGGAAGACCATTGTTGAGCACACGACCCAAATCTTTATATTTACAACTTGTCTTCAACAACCAAGATACGCAAGCATGTGAAAATGATATATAATGTTAGGATATAAATTAGCATAATCCATTAACATACATTACAAATAATCCAATGGAAAGTAATACAAATATTTGAAAGATATCAATTGGATGAGAAAATAGTATTTCTATTAATGTAATCAACAAAAGTACATAGGTGACAAACTTTTGTAATGACGCATATCATAACCAAGAAACTAAGTCCCTCCAAATGGACCTCCACCACCTCAATCCTCCACAAAGGAAAGCTCACAAGAAGTAGGATTCAATAAAGTTCTCCATATCAAGATAGGAAGAACTTGGGGGAGGAACACAAGAAGTTCAGACTTTCAAGGACAAAGGGATACAGACTAAATAATGAATTGAAATTTCTCCAAAGTGTCTTTGCTCTCAATGATTAATTCTCTTCAAGGCTTGGATATTGCTCAATTTATAGCCTCCAAATGGAATTTAAGGGTCAATTTAGAGCGTTTATAGTATATGGAAGGTCAAGGATCATGGATCTCGTGACATGGAATGGAAACCCAACAATTTTTTTTAATTTTTTAGCACAAAACTTGATGTGCGCGGGTTGTAAAGGAGAAACTTGCATATACACGAGTTTTCTAACTGTAGGTTGTGTATATGGACAAAAGTATGCATTTTTTACTCTGGAGTGAGAAAAAAGGGAAATTTAAGTCTGCAATGGGAAATGGAAGGCCATCAAAGCAAGATGCATGGAGTGAGGAAAA
>SNQJ01S0065672.1:8583-44520 GCA_010110895.2 Picea sitchensis
GAATGACTGTCAGAGGAAGGCTTCCTCCTATGTCTGTCGACAGGAACCCCACTGAAAGACTTCCAAGAGGATTCAACTCCTTCCTCGGCCACTCCAGTTTTAAATGCATTTCCAGAAGATGCCGCCTTACGAATCTCAGTGTTCTTATAATAAGCTCTCTTTGTTGAAGCTGCCGTAACGTTCATGTAAAGCCAGCTCCCGTTTCTGTATACGTGAGTTTCCTCCTCCGAGTTAAGAGTGGGTTGCTCATCTACTGGAGGGAGCCCTAGAACTTCCCTTGGATTCAGATACCAGAAGTTTAAATCAGGCATCGATGGAGAATTCTGTATCACTACCGATCCCCAGTCTCTGCTTCCAGGTTTCGCCTCTTTCATTCTTCTTCTGATAAAAAAATTGCCAAGATTATCGCCCCCGAAGTCTGCCACAGTGCGAACGGTGGCTTTGCAGAGAAGTAATATGAGAACTGCGTCTTCTTCTGGCAGAAATTCCATGGCAGATACCTTCCAGTTGAATAGAGCGGTGGCCTTGCCTTGGGGACATTGTGCCGTGTATCGAACCAGAGTTACAAATCCTTCTTCTTCCTCCGCCTTTGCTCCCGTCACTTGGTACTCCAGCTTTCGTCCATTCAGCAATCTTGCCTGCAGCCATTAAGCCATCAATGCAAACATTAATAAATTTAGTCAAACTGATCTGCTGCCAAAACTTTAGGCCTGCTACAGGGTTAAAGTATTCATACCGATTTTCCTTTTGGAGTATTTTTAAGCGTGAATTCAAGGTGTCTCTCCCATTGGATCTGTTGGATGGGCATCTGGATCGTGAAGATCTCGCCACTGGAAAGTGACCATGTCATTTTATGCTGTTCCAGCTCATCTGCTATGGGAGTTGCAGTACCCACTACTTTGGCTGCAGCCATTTTTTAATGCAAAAGATCTATTTAGAATTCTTCCTTACAATGCCAAGACAACTCAGACTATAGTTAAATGAATTACCTGGAGTAATGCCAACAGAACCAGAGACGTAGTTCCAAGCACCCTCACAAATTTGGATAACTCTCTCATTCCAGTCCACTCCTACTGGCCCATCACCTCTTCTCTTCCACGTACCTCTGGCAACTCTGTCAGATTAACCCAACATTTCCGTTATGGTTATATGTACTCTTTAAATCTTGCAACGGAGATTTCAATATTTCACAGATGAAGCAAAAAAACTGTGTTAAATGATCAATTACCTGATGCGTACAACGAAACATTCTTTCCCAGCATGATTGAACACAGTCCTGGAAATCCAACGTCCTTCCTGAGGACGGTTCTTGTTCATCCGAATAATAAAGTCTGATAGCATGGCCCCGCTGTCATCTGTCACGCGGTCCGGGACACATTTTAATAAATATGGAGCTTGAATTGGAGGAGTGATCGATGCTATTATTCTGATTAGGGGTTGGTGATCTGTATTGGAATTTAGAGGTAGGATATTTGATTTCCCCGTAATCGTCTTGTCTATAGTCAGCGATGGAGATTGCAGCATTTCATTCCAGAGAAAGACCAATTTATCCAGACGCCTAGATCTTCCCAGAGGACTAATACAAGATGAATTCATAGAGGATCGGAGTTCGAGTACCAGACCTCTGGTGCTCCATTCACATTGTAAAGTCCATGGTTTCTGCCATCTGGTACCGGCTGAGAGCTTAGCCAACGATTTGTCTGACTTCAATCGTTTATATGAATCGAGTGCCCTGAGACGCAGGAATGAGTTTTTGAATTCTTCCTTTCTTTCAGCGTTTGCTATGCCTTTTATAAGAATGCAGACCTGCTCAACAATTCAACAATTCAAAACTGTGCATTTTACAGAAAATGAAGGCGTGTAATTCAGAAGGGCTCCATGAATCGATATTTGTTTTACCTCCATGACATATCTGGGTTCCAAAGTCTCATGGTTTCTATTGACATCTGTTTCTTGGTACTCCCAGTACATCGGTTTTGGGTTGTTAAGCCCTCCCAGTGCTTTAGAGATTGGAAGGGGTGTTGAAAGGATGGACTCGAACGAAGCACCTGCTTTCTGGTATGGCTTTCCGTAAGTGTTCTCCCATAGTCTTGCAGTCTCATGGAGATCTTCCTCGGACATGTTATTCGGTCCTCGTGCTATTGCGGTTCCCCCAGTTAATCCGTCTACCCACTCCACATCTCTCGTGTAGGCCACTGGCGAGTTCTGGTAATGGACAAAAACGAAAATAGATCATTCACAGCAACGAAAAGGCAAGATTTCGAATTTGATAAGCCCTTATCAGATCAAATTTGGGGTCATTTAACTACTAGTAGAGAAATTAACCAGCGGGCTGTACATTTTTTCAGTCTAGATATCAGCACAGAAAGCTGGACAATTTCGTATGATGGGCAAAGAATCTACTGGGAGCTAATGGATCAAAACCCTTAGGACGTGTCGTTTCTGGGACCCTTATCCTGTAAACAAATTAGTAGCAAAGCTGCTCTTACCTGATGGGCTGTCCACATGAGAATGATATCGAAGGTTGGGACGCAAGCTGTGAAGATTTCATTGTACTTCTTTACCAAATACAAAAAGCATTTGAATCGTTCGCTGGCTGCCACCAGGAATGCATATTCCCACATAAATGGCTGAAAAACCTGTGAATTTTAACCCCAACATCTGCATCCATCAGAACGGTCATAATAACAATCACACTCCTTTGAAATCAGTAGGTATTACGATTTTAAACTATTGAGGTACCTGCTGCTGGTACAGAGAGGCTTGAGTGGATATGGCGGCGACGAGGTCAAAATCATCATCCTCGGCGTTTCTTTCTGAACTTACATTCACAGGATGCACCGCGCCGTTGTCCGAACCTAGCCGTGGTTTGACCCGCAGATCGAAAGGCTCCGAAGGAAATCTCTCGCTCCATATTTTCCTGCATCTTTCCAGCGAATCAACTTCGCTTTTGGACTCAAGAAGCAGAGGCTTGTCGATAATTCTCGCAAAACGAGAGACGCAGTATCGACGGTATGAGTCCTGAGTACACACATCAAAAAGAGTATAATGTCTGCGTTCAGTTTCGAACCTTGAACCTTGAACGTGCCCAGTTCAAAACCGAAAGACAAAACAGCTTTTAAACTGAATGGGTATCTTGTGTCCCAAATTTAACTAACCGGATTCAAGCAGTGACAGTGCCAGACCCATTGAACATCCAAGGGAGGCAACAGAGTCTGCGACTGCCCTAATTCCGCTGCCAAAGGCATCCAAAATTGCTTGTACCTGCACATAGCAGAAATTTAAACACAATTAGTCCGCATAATTCTAAATTCATGAATCTCCTTAAATTACAAAATCAAAGAAAGATTTGAGTGCATTTAATCCTCCATGAACTGTTTATCGACGAACCTTCTAATGGCCTCCAAGACGACAGGTCCGTGATGAAGACAAGGCATATTACCCACAGCCTTGACAAGTTGAAGCTGCTTTCTCGCAGCGGCCACCAAATCAACGCTGAAGATAATGTTCTTGGCAGCTTCAATTTCATTTTCAGCACCAGTGCCACCAGCCGAAGCCGTATCGATATATCGAAATTTGGGCGCCATCTTCAACTATTTCAAAATTCTTCGAATTCCCGAATCGAAACAAAGAACAAAGCCCGCTAACAGAAGCTTCGGCGAGCATATAAATTAGTCGGGCGACGACTGGTGCAGGTGTCGAACAGATTTTGTTCCCCGTTCTTCCAAGGTTTAACGTTAAAATCATTTACATATGTGAAGGTAAACACAATGACAGTTTCTGCAAAATTGGATTGTGCTCTCTAAAGGTCTCCTAAAATGGATTCGATGGAGATTCGACTTCATATAATAATGGTGGCAGACAGGATTGCAGAGAGGAATATTTGAAGACAGGTGGATGTCAGTGGAGGATTACGTACGCCTCGCGTTAGCAGCTATAAGTCGTTGCGGTTAGCTGCCACCTGGATAACTTTTGCCGTGTTCTATGGTTCCTCTTAATTCCGACAAGCACGGGCACGGAATCATCAAACGCCAGCCCAACAAATGAAAATTTTCGTCTTAGTCTGACATAATGACACGTGGCTTCTGCCTTAGTTATCTTACTCCATGCTTCAAACCGGCAGATGAGACTAATTACAGTTAATTAACGCTTTTGGCATTTAATGTCCAGACTTCTAGAAACCGTCATGGACACGTGTACGCATGAAAACTATGAAAATTCTATATCGCTACCAACGTGCCACGACACACTGTAAGTTTGGTGTTCTCTCAATTATGAGGCCACCCTGTTTGTCTCATATTTTTGGAAGATTAATGAGGTCCTACTTTGATTAAGGATGGAATATACTACCTGCAGTCATTCAATGTTATGTAGTAGGCTGTATATTGTTTGTATGGGTGTTTGAATTTCACAGTAAATTGGTTATCATTAAGTAACTTTTCTGTTAAATATGGTTAAGTAATTTATAATTTGTTCAGAAAATGTTGGAAGAATCACAGTGCTTTTGAGAGCTTGTCAACAAATCTTTCACCACAAAAACCTAAATAATTTATAATTATCAACATTCTTTCTTAAAATTGTAAAAACTAGTGATAAACTTGTCAAAACCGTTAAATTTGATAGATTATTTTTTTTTAATTGTAAAAACTAATAACAGAATTGTCAAAACTGTCAAATTTAAGAGACTGTCTTTTTTGAATTTCCACATTAACTAATGAAAAGATTATGTAATTTAAATTGTGATCATATTTTTGTCATTAAATTTCACAAAATTTATGTAGTATAGAAACAGGCAAAATGCCAATTTTAACATAAAGGAGAATTTTTGAAGCCATACTTTTTATAAAACATGATTGTTTTATTATAAGTGAAAAAAACATCATATGTAAAACAGTTTATATAATTTATAAAAAAATCAAAAATTTAAAATATTTTTTATTTATATAATTTATCAATGTTAAAATTTGATGAGCAAAATGTTGACGGGTACAATGGTTTTTTTTTTCACATACACTTAATAAATTCATCGAAACCTTAATTACATGGTTAAAACTATTAATTTTAAAAAGAAATATTTTTCAAATTCCTACATTACAACTTATAACTCGGCCACTAAAGTCACACCCATGATTCAAAATCAAGAATCGAAATGATACCTAAAATAGAATTAACTAATTTTTCATTTTGGTTGGAGAATATTAAAATAATACATATATCATCTCCATAAAATAGAATTAAGTAATTTCTCGTTTTGGTTAGAGAATGTTAAAATAATAAAAATAAATGATAGAGAGGATTTATTTTGTATTTTGGTGGTAAAAAAGGTTAAAGAATAAAAAAAATTTATAGTATTAATAATTATATATTTTTATATTTATATAAATTATTTTTATAATTATTTAATAAATAAAAAAATCAAATTATATATGTGTATGTGTAGGTTTAAAAATAATTATAAATTAGGCATTAGTTTAAATGTTTTACGAAATTACAGGAAATTGTTAGATTCACAGATTTTAAATAATAAAAAATAGTGATTTAGTGTATATTTATGTTTTTTGATTTTAGCTAAAAAAAAAAACAATTTAGTAAAATAGTTCGACAACTCTTAAAATTAGTGAATTTATTTAAATGAATTTTATCACTTATAATCTTAAAATTAAAGGGAGTACACCATATCCTATCCTCCTCACATAAAAAACAACATGGATGACAGAAGGCTCCCTAAAATTGTTTCAGACTCCATCCAAAATCACCAATGGCCCACAAATCACCAACTACTTAAGAGGGGATGGCACAATGATGCCAAGTCTTGACTAAATCATTGGGGAATAAAGGAATAAGTTATATCATTATTTAGCTAAATTTAAGTAGAATCTTTGGTTCTATAAAGAATTAGGGGATAAAAGAAAATTAAAATACTATAAGGAGGTGGTTAACCCTAATCTTAAAGATCAAAAGTATCTCTATGTTTTCACTAGCCTAAGGAAGAGAATCAATATTGCTAAAATAAAAACTAATTCTCATGAGTTACATAGTGAAATTGGAGGTTGGACAATTCCCAAAACACCATGACATTTCCTAATAAAAGTTTTAACAAAAATATATAATTTTATTTTATTTTTATAAATTAAAAACTAAAAAAAATAAGAAAAATAAAACAATTGAAATTAATAAAAATAAATAAAAAATTTAAAAACAAATTTATATTAAAAAAAATAAATTAAAACACTATATAATTGCTAAATATGCAAAAATTATATATAAAAACTATAAAAAAAAAAAAAAAAAAAAAAAAAAAAAAAAAAAAAAAAAAAAAAAAAAATGTGTATATATATATACATATATAAAAGTACTAATTTTTTTTTTTTATATATACATATATAAAATACAAATTGAAAATGTAAAACTTAAGGTTAACCAAAAAATTAAATTTAAAAGACAAATATATATATGAATTTAAAAAAATTAAAAACGATTAAAGAAACTATATATGGTTTATATATGTATTATGTAATTTATATTATATATAGTTTTTTTTTTTTATTTTTATCTTATCTTATCTCATCTTATATATATATATATATATATATATATATATATATATATATATATATATATATATATATATACAACTGTTTATGTAGACATTCTTGTCCTTAGTGTTGGTTTTACAATTTTTTTTAATTCCTTTTGTTTTTTATATTTAAAGGTTATTTTGGTTATTATCTTTTTTAAAAGAAATATGTATATATTTTTTTAGATTGTCAGTTTTTTTGGAAATTCAACTTCAATTTTTTTTTAACCATTTTTTAATGTTTTTATTTTGGCTATATAATTTGGGTTTTGAATATAATATTTTTTTGAATGTGTTTTTTGCTTCATTTAAAAAGTTGAGGAAATTTTTGTCCTTTCTATTTATTTATTTTCAGCTTAAATTTAAGAAGAAAAAAAAAAATGTTAGTAGAAAATAATTTTCAATTTCATTTTGTTTGGATTTACTTTGCATAGGGATCTATTGTCAAAACCAAGATTTCAATTAGGTTGAAATGAACCATTAATTTTAAAGTTTAGAAACAACTTTTGTTTTTAGTCATAGTCACTTTTTTTTTGGTGTTAATTTTAAGGTTTTCTAAGCTATTGTATGAGTTTTGAAGCTCATGTTAAGAAAAAATGTTATAATTTGAACCCTGTTTGAAAAAAAAAAATGAAAAAATGGTTATATGGTAGCACCACTTTTCGTATTTTTAGGTTGATTTTCATGTTTTTTATACAAAATATGAATTGTTTTTATTTTATTTTATATAATTTGGGTTTTGAATATATTTTTTTGAATGTGTTTTTTGCTTCATTTAAAAAAAAAAGTTGAGAAGATTTTGTCCTTTCTATTTATTTATTTTTCAACTTAAATTTAAGAAGAAAAAAAAATGTTAGTAAATAATTTTTCAAGTGACCATTTTGTTTGGATTTCTTTTTTTGCATAGGGATCTATTGTCAAAACCACAATTTCAATTAGGTTGAAATGAACCATAATTTTAAAGTTTAGAAACAACTTTTGTTTTTAGTCATAGTCACTTTTTTATTTAGGTGTTAATTTTAAGGTTTTTCTAAGCTATTGTATGAGTTTTGAAGCTCATGCTTGAAAAATGTTGTAATTTTGACCCTGTTTGAAAAAATGAAAAAATGGTGCCACTGGTAGCACCACTTTTTGATTTTGGGTTGATTTTCATGTTTTTTATGCAAAAATATGAATTGTTTGGGCTAGAGTTCTGGTTTTGAGGTCACAGTTCTAGTTAAGTTGGTGATATTGTTTATAACTATTTATTATTTACAAACATAATTTTCAACATTATAAATATCACTATTTATTATTATTTACAAACACAACTATCAAAATTATATATCTTTACAATAATATTTAGAAAAAATCAAATCATATATAAAAAATAATGTTTCAAAATAGTATTTTTTAAAACCAAAGTATGTAAAGTCATTGTTTTAAAAAACCAAGAGTCTTCCTAATTTATATCCTCAATAGTTAAAGTTTTATACACAATTCTTAAAATTAATGTTTAAAAGTTTGTGTCTGAATGTGTGGTCTGCAAACATAATAAGGGAGAGACAATCAAGACTCCAAGTCTCCTACAACCATTAGTTATACCAAGTCAACATTGGGAAGAAGTTTCAATGGATTTTATTACATGTTTACCCAGATATGAAGGAAAGACTGTCATCATGGTAGTAGTGGATTGACTAACAAAGTATGCCCATTTTATCTCTCTTTCTCTCCCTTTTAAAGCAAGTAGAGTAGCCGCAAATTTCATGAAAACAGTTCAAAAGCTACATGGAGTCCCCAAGATTATTGTAAGTGATAGAGATCCAATTTTCACTGGAAAATTTTGGACTAAATTATTTTTTTGTTTGGGTACTCAATTGACTCATAGCTCATCTTTCCATCCTCAATCCGATGGGAAAACTGAGATTGTGAATAAATGTTTAGAAGGATATTTGTGTTGCTTTTCATATGATAGATAGACACAATGGGTCAAGTGGTTTCCCTTGGAAGAATGGTGGTACGACACATCATTCCATACTTCATAAAAAAAATGTCCCCATTTTTGGCACTTTATGGATATCATCGTCCATCCATCACATTGCACTAGAAAGGGACTGCAAAGGCTCAACCAGTGGAGGAGCACACGGGGCACCAACAAGAGGTTCTCAAACTATTGAAGGAAAACTTTGTTATGAAACAAAACGCAGATCAACACTGCATTGAAAGGGAATTTGAAGTGGGGGATTGAGTATTTATGAGGCTACAACCATATAAACGGGTTTTCCTCAAACAAAAAATGAAGAACCATAAATTAGCACCCAAATATTATGGCCCCTAAGAGGTTTTGCAAATGATTGGAATTATGGATCACAAATTGGAGTTGCTTCCATCTTCACGTGTACATCCAATCTTCCATGTTTCTTTCTTAAAGAAGGTAATAAAAAACAAGATGTCAATCCAAACTATTTTACCAGAGATTAATGAAGAAGGGAAAATCATACTAGAACCAGAAGCAATCCTTGAAACAAGGATTAAACAACTGAGAAATTGAGCAATTATTGAGTACATCATCAAATGGAAGAACCTACCAATGGAAGAGGGTGACATGGGAAGATGAGTTCTTCTTGCAGAAACACCCATGATTAATCAAGTGTTGAGGACAATACGTTTTTGAAGGGGAGGGGCATGTCAAGCCCTAGAAAAAGCCCCATGTTAAGTATAAATCCCCTTATTAAGCCCTAGATATTGAATTATTACATTTATAGTGTTAAATTTGTATGTACACTAGGACCTTTCATTACCCTTTAATTATAATTGTACCCTTTGTCTCCTATATATATATATATACCAAGGATGTGTTGATATTATGGTAGCTGTGGGAGGTATTAACCTCCACATGTAACCCTGACAAGAATAGAATATTCTGAGAAGCAAGAAAAAACCCTAAAGCATTGGATATAACCCTAGAAGACAAGTTGGCTAATTTAGCCTCCAGAAAGAGAAGTTGGCCCAGACAGTTGAGAAAGAGCAGTATAAGTACAAGATGCCAAAGCTCATTTGTACACACACAGCTCGCAACTACAGAAATCTAGTGCGCACTGCAGAAATTTAGTAAGTGCGCAAGTCTGAAGAGTAGCTGCAGCTGCAACTACTGCAACTTGTATTTTTGGTTTTAGTCTTGGAATTTATATTGGTTATGGTTTGGACTTTCTACCTTGTGTGCTAGCTCTGGAGAGAGGTGTGCTGCATTGATTGGCTATTAGGCCTAGGGTTTGCTTCCAGAATTATTCTCTGTCAAGGTTAAGGTGCTCGAGGGTGGCTTCGGCCTATGGTTGGGTGACAATATTGCTATATTGTCTATGGTTAAACGAGCACACCTACTATTCTAATAGGTTATGGGCCCACACTATCTTTGGATAGTCTAACCATTGGAAGATAGATTGGGAGGATTTTCTCAAGTTACAGTTGCAGTTGCAGTCAAAGTTTTTGTTGCAGCAATGAAACCCTAACCCTCTTGTTGAGGCACCTTAAGTGAAGAGACTGACCTAATTTATGGATATCCTAGTGCACCCTAACCTAATGCACCTTTTGGTACTCTCAGCAAGCTAAGACGTCAAGTTTGAGTTTTTGGTCAAAGTCAAAGGTTGACCAATTTGAAGGAGTCATGACTTACTCTATGAAGTCAGAAAACAAGTTAGAAGGGGATTCTAACTTCAGAGCATGGAAGACAAGGATTGACCTCATCCTTGCTAAGAATAAAGTGTTGGATATCATGAAAGGAAAGATCGTGGAACCACAGTTTGAAGAAGGAAATAGAAGGAACCTTAGAACATTGCAATTATGGAGAAGTTCAAGGACAATGACATGAATTCCATGAGTATCATAGTGGACTCTAAGTGTAGTAGAGCTACATTGTTGAGTCGTCAAGTTCTTACATTTTGCAGTTTTGGGTGTTAATAATCATGTAGAGCAACAATTTTATGGAAATGGTTCAACACTTCTTTTGAGAGAGTTGGAAGGATGTTAGAGGATATGGTGGTATGTATGACATGGGTTATCTTGCTACTAGATTGGGCTTTGGACCTTCTTCATTATCTATGTCATCACAAGCCAATAGACACATGGATAAATATTTGTACATGGACTTAGTTATAAATATTTGCACAAAAGATTCAGTTATGTTTTACTCCAAATCGCTCTCAAATGAAAAAAACTACGGAAATATTAGATTTGTGTGTTTTAGGATGGGATGAGGGGTTATTTTATAGGCAAAATTTAGGGTTGTATTTTTATTTTTACTTGTACTAGAGAAATCTCACAGGGAAGCCCAAGGGATCCTTCCCCACATTTGTGGATGACATCTTTAGTAAACCCATTGGTGTAGTCTAGTGTGTCTCAACAAAGGGGGGTCAAATTGGGCACCTACTGGCACATAACTAGATCTTGAACATATCCTCCTACACTTCCAAACAACAAATGTATCAATATGGAATCTGAATTCGGATCCATGAAGAGGTAGATCTTGGATCCTCCATATAGGTGGATCCAATAACAAATTTTAGTGAGCTAGAACACATCAATCTATGGAAGACCTCAAGCACAAATTTTTCTCAATATGTAGGTATAAATGTTGGGGGAGAGAGGGATTTCTAGAATACCTTACTATTTACAAACCTTTCTCAAGCAAGATACACAAAGGATTGTAGAGATAGGAAAAGGTATATGTTATGGCCCGAGTGAGAGTCTACCATGCATAGAGTTGTGTGCAACATGGTCACATCATAGTGGAATCTCACTCATAGTGCATTAACTATTGTGAAACATGGAAAATCATTTAACTAAGAAGGGGGAAGCATCAAACTCTCCTAAATATTTTTTGAGAGAATAGTAATGAGTACCCTTTTTATGTGGTTTTGACATCTTTTCCTTGGGTATGGGTGCCAAACCTTGCAACTATAAAGAAGATAAGTTGTCACCAATGTGTGAAAATAGTAAATCGTATGTCAAATATCCTAAAATTAAATATGGGAACATTGTTTCACCAAGGTTTCTAGTGCTACATATTCTCTATTGAATCTTGTTTTTGTAGGTGGGCCAAAGAATACCCTTATCCTTTAAAGGTGGTAGTAGTATATGTTACCTCCTTTTTAAAAGTGTTGAAGGCTATAATCCTTTTGCAATGTTGACTTGAAGATCATGGTTATCAAGTTTCTAGTTGTTTTTGAATTCCTGCAACAATATGAGTTATGAAGACAATGCGAAATAACTGAATTAAGAAGACAATGTGAAATAACTTAGTTTAAAGATGATAAGATATTAAACTAACTTTTCAAAAGAAGCTTATGAATTGTTACTTTAATTGGATTCCTGCAACAATATGAGTTAATAAGACAATGCGAAATAACTGAATTAAGAAGACAATGTGAAATAACTTAGTTTAAAGATGATAAGACATTGAACTAACTTTTCAAAGAAGCTTATGAATTGTTACTTTAATTGGATTTGTGTAGCATGCATTCTATCTACACAATTTTTCTATGCTTTATAATTTTAGTTTTTTCAAACATAAATTTTCGATGATATTTTCCTTACAACACTAGGGAAATTACAACTTGACAAGAGTTGCAATTCTTCTGATACATTATTTCAAGTAAAAACTTAACCTCACATGTTCCTCAGTTCTCTACCCTAACGTATTTGATTTTATTGTTGTTATTATTTATTTTCCAATCTAATGTGATTGGAGGATTTTATTGAATGTTCTTAAAATATTATTCTTGTCTTGCTTTTGGTAGGAAAATTCTAAATATTCGCATGTTCCTGTACTACATGCCGATCGTCATCATCATGGAGCAAATATTATTACTTCTAGTTATATGGTTAATTTGGTCCTTGTGTGTAGAAGGCAAGTTTTTTTCCAAAAGTTTGGTTTTTTAGGTGTTATTATATTCCCACCATGATAAGGGAGATATTGATTGAATTTTATTTTATTATTGAGTTTAGATATGTTATGTCTTGCATAGGACTCACTCACTCAATGCAAAACTAATTGAAAGTTTGAATATGTCTTATGATCATAAGGAAGCTTATAAATTACCTTGGTTCATAGATTATTTTATTTTAGCCGTAAGCGTTTGCCATGTTATGGTTTCATGCTTTATGCTTTATGTGTCAAAACAAATTCTTTCTTTCTACAGAAAGTACATAGTTTCTTGCTACTTTACATTACTTTACATTGAGAAAAATGCAGAATATCAATAATGTCATTGTGTTACTAGAAAATGCACTAAACCTTTAGGTTGCACTACTTCCACTAAATATGGGAACCACTATAGCTACAAGAGATACATAATTTCTTGCGATTCTATGCGAGGGAAGCACATAATATCTTCCATGTCCTTAAGTCTTTTAACATTATGAAAAATTCTAATAATTTATAGTGCTCTTCCCTTATAGTTGAGGAAAATAAAATTTCATGATCTAGAATTGAAAATATCGTGGTTTTATCCAAATTGGCTACTAGGTTGTTCTTATGAAAAGAAAGAGGGTATGATGTTGATTGTGTCTTAGGTGTAGACCAAGGTTAGGCATGTAACCTTTTATTCTCAATGAATAATACAACAAGAGAGAAAAATGCTCAAGGAATGTTGGTTTCTCTGTTTGGGTTTCCAGGGTAAAATCTTTGTGTAATGTGTGTTTTCTTTGTCATTTGTTTTCTAGCTTAAATATATTTTCCTCTCCTATGTTAGGTTTAGCATGGAAGTATAATTTCTTAACACGTGGTATCAGATCTTGGTTTAACAACCTTGGATATGAACTAAACCCTAGGTCTAGTAAGAGTTGCAAGTCAAATATATTTAAAGTTGTGCTTAAAGAATGGAAAATATCTTGAGAATAGAGATCAAAAAATTCAATTGCCATAATTTTGAGCTTTAGAAGCTTAAAATGGAAGATCTCCTTGTAGATCAATACCAATGGGAAGCAGTCTCTCCAGGTACCATTTCGATAGGTATGTCAAAGGAAGAATGGGAGAAAGTCGAGAGAAGGTAAAGGAGTACGATTTGAATGTGTCTTGCATATTTGGTGTTGTTGAATGTCTCAGGTGAAGAATCGACCAATAAATTGTGGGACAAGTTGGGAAGCTTGTACCAGTCGAAATCTCTGGTAAAAAAGTTGTTCTTTAGAAAGAAATTTTATCTTCCAAGGATGAGTGAGGCCAGTTCGGTAACTGGTCATTTAAATCCATTTAATACCATAATAATCTAGTTATCTTCTGTGGATATTAAAATCACTAGGGAGGAGAAATGTATTATCCTATTATGTTCTTTTCCTGACTCATAGGATAGCTTAGTCATGGCTATAGGGATTAGCGCTAGAAGATGTGGTTGCATCTCTACTATAAGAAGAAATGAGAAGGAAGAACATGGAAGGATCGACCAAAGATTCTTTAATGGTGAGAGGTCGACCTATTGATAGAGATAAAGGAAAATTATCCGTTAGAAAGTTTAAGTCAAAGGGTAGATCTAAATCCCATGTTCAGTCAACGAGAAGATGTTGGAAATGTGATAAAGCTGGGAATTATAAAAGGGGTTGCACGTTGAAGGCAATGGAAGTCAGTACAAGATCCGATGAGAAGTAGTCAACTGAGAGAAATACTACTCTAGACAAAGGAGGCCATGTGTATCTGGCGTCGACCAATACACAGTCAGATCAATATGTTTGGTTGATTGACTCAAGAACATCCTATCATATGACACCACATGGAGAATGGTTCTGTGAATATGAACGATATGAAGGAGGAGATGTTATTTTGGGGGATGACTTGACAACCAAAATTTTTAGACGGTGGAGAGTTCGATTGATACAACATGATGGGAGAAGTAGAACCCTTCTAGGTGTGCTACATATTCCAGGTTTGGAAAAAAACCTGATATATGTCAGCAAGATGAGTGATGCAAGGAGTGCATACTTTATTTCAAAAGGATACATGCAAAATGATCATAAGTGCGAAGGTATTAATTAAAGGAGTTGGAATTGGAACCATATACAAGTTATTAGGTAATGTCGAATCGACTAGGTGCAACAACATTGTTGTTCTTGAAGTCGACTCGAATTCAAATCCACTCGGGATGAGTCGATTCAAACCGACTCGACAAGTTTTTTTCAAGTCAACCCGACCATACTATGGCACAATCTAGGATGGGACACATTGGAGAAAAATGACTTCAAGTTATGTGGAATAAATGTATGGTCGAAGATTTTCTTGAATGTAATTTAGAATTTGATTTGTGTGAACATTGTATATATGGAAAACAAAGTCTAGTGAGGTTCCCATCTAGAGCGATAATGAAAAAGGGGATTCTAGAATTGGTTCATAGTGATGTGTTTGGCCCTATTTTAGTGCCTTCACTTGGTGGATACCTATATTATTTCTCCTTCATAGATGATTTTCCAGGAATACATAGCTATATTTTCTAAGGAAGAAATCAGAGGTTTTCAAGAAATTCAAAGAGTTTAAATCTCTTGTAGAAAACCAAACAGATAAGAAGATTAAGGTGCTGAGAACTAACAATGGTGGTGAATTATGTGGAAAGGATTTTGGCATAGCACGCCAAAATACCACACCATATACTCCATAGAAAAATGGATTTGTCAAAAGAATGAACAAAACATTGATGTACAAGGCAAGGAGCATGCTCAATGGTGCTGGGCTTGCACAAGAATTCTGGGCAGAGGTAGTCGACATTGCAAAATATTTGGTGAATATGTCTCCTTTGTTGGCACTAGTCAATATGACTCCACATGAGGTATGGTTTGGTAAGAATCCTTTGATTTCACATCTCAAAGTATTTGGTTGTGATGCATTTGTGCATGTTCCTAAGGAAAAGAGGAGCAAGCTAGACAAGAAGGAAGTCAAGTATTTTCATTGGATACAAAGAAAGAATGAAAGGATATAGCTTTGGGATCCCACATCAAGAAGAACAATGTACAGTCGAGATGTGGTCTTCAAAGAAGTCAGAAGGAAGTCCAAGTCTGAAGTGGTTCAAACAGAGAATAATCTAGATAAGGTGAGGTTTGAACTAAGGAACGAAGAAGAAGATGATTCAAATGAGTTGAATGAATCAGATGAAAAGATGGAACAACCAACCTCGGTCATAAAAAGGTATGAACGAGTAAGAAAACCAATCAAAAGGTATAGTCTACCCAACTTTCATTATGCACTTGTGTTAATTTCCACTGACGAGGATCCAAAGTCAGTCAGGGAGGCAGTCGAATTAACAGAGGATATAATCCTTACACAAGAATGAGACGTGGGATTTAGTCAAATTATCTAATGGAAGGAATAATATCGGTAGCAAGTGGGTATTCAAGAATAATATTAACACAACAGGTCAAGTTGAGAAATTCAAAGCTCGACTGGTAGTGAAAGGATATTCCCAATTCGAAGGAGTTAACTTCGGTGAGATTTTTCCCCTGTTTCAAAATTAACCTCCATTAGAGTATTAATGTCTATGGTTGCAATATTTGAACTAGAAATAGAACAAATGCATGTGAAGACAACATTCCTAGATGGGTACCTAGAAGAATAAATTTCCATGAAACAACCTAAAGGATTTGTAGTAAAGGGAAAGAAATATTTGGTGTGCAAATTGAAAATATCTCTTTATGGTCTAAAGAAATCACCAAGTATGTGGTATCAAAAGTTCGACACATACATCCTTAGTTTGGGATTTGTGAGAAGCAAAGCTAATCACTACATATATTCTAAGGAAGAAGGTGGGTGTTTCATATATGTATCATTGCATGTCGACAACATGTTTCTAATTGGAAACAACATGGACAGAATAAAGGAGGTGAAGAAACAACTATCCTCCAAGTTCGACATGAAGGATCTTGGTGCAACAAAATTCATTCTCAGAATGGAGATCAAGAGAGATTGAGTTGCTAGAAAGGTCTGGTTGAATAAGAAGAAGTATATTGAAACAATTTTGAAATGTTTCAACATGCAGGATTACAAACCTATAAAGGTGCCAATTCCTTTAGGAGTAAGGCTAATTTCTTAACAATGTCCAAAGACACATGAAGAAATAGAGGATAGGGAATGTGTTCCCTATGCAAGTGTTGTTGGTGGTATAATGTATGCGATGGTATGCACTCAACCAAACATTTTCCCATGTAGTGGGAGTGTTGAGTAGATACATGTAGACACCTGGAAAGGAGCACTGAACAATTGCCAAGAGAGTATTAAGGTATTTTTGTGGCACACAAGACTATGCTATATGCTACCAAGGGAAACTTGGAGATGACAGTGAAGTAGATGTATGTGGCTTTGTCTATGTCGACTGGGCTAGAGATCTGGATCGATGAAGGTCAACCAATGGATATGTGTTCAAGATTTTCGGTGGAGAAATCAACTGGATGAGTAAGCGATAGGTGGTCATAGCCTTGTCAACAATAGAAGTTGA
The DNA here is from genome assembly GCA_010110895.2 of Picea sitchensis. Lineage (NCBI taxonomy): Eukaryota > Viridiplantae > Streptophyta > Pinopsida > Pinales > Pinaceae > Picea > Picea sitchensis. Next base: position 25,606 of record SNQJ01S0065672.1, read on the forward strand.
ATACATGGAAACCAATCATGGAAGCAAATAAGCAATATGGATGCAACAATTGTGTTCATGGATCAGGTTTGATAAAAGATATATGAAGATAAGTTGCGACAGTCAAAGCCTGAAATTTCTAGCAAAGAACCCATCTTATCATTCCAAGACTAAGCTTATTGATGTACAATACCATTTCGTAAGAGACATGGTGGAAAGAAACAAGGCGATGCTGGAGAAAGTAGTCATGTTGGAAAACATAGAAGAATATTTAACCAAGTCTGTGAATGTTGTGAAGTTCTCTTGGTGCAAAGAGGAAATGGGCATTGTTTTCCCGAGTCTGTGAACAACAGTTCAAGAAACTCCCAATTCATCAAACAAGACAACAAGTGGGAGAATGTTGGGTTGTTTTATTCTTTTCAGTGAAAGTCTAGTTGAGGTGGATCGTCTGAGAGTGAAATTCGAAGGTCAAGGTGGATCAACTGGGCAAAGTCGAGTTCGAAGAGGTCAACCAACAAGAGGTCGAAAATCGGTCATGTGGAAACAGACTGAATATCAGATGAAGGTCGACTGGTAATTTGGCTAGTAGTTGACTGTAACAGAATCCTGAGATTTGTGGGATTTGTAGCCAATGATTTGTGTGGATTTGTAACCATTTTTGGGCACCTTTGTTTAGGGTTTTTCCTACTGTAAAGGCTATAAATAAGGGGTGTTGTATTCATATTAAGTTGATATTCATGTTAATATTTAACAGTAGGTTATTGGTCATGTAGATGTAAGTCAAATAGGATACAAGGTTGTTCTTGTGAAAAGCAAGAGTGTATGATGTCAATTGTGTCTTAGTTGTAGACCAAGGTTAGGCATGTAACCTTTTATTCTGAATGAATAAATCAACAAGAGAGCAAGACACTCAAGGAATGTTGGTTTTCCCGTTTGAGTTTCTAGGGTAAAATCTCTGTGTATTGTGTGTTTGCTTTGTCATTTGTTTTCTAGCTTAAATATGTCTTCCTCTCTTATGTTAGGTTTAGCGTGGAAGTAAAATTTCTTAACAATGACTTCCCTTTGGAAAATCCATGAGAGCACACAAGTTGCATTAAAGCAACCCACAAGCAACATGCTTGTTGCCTTCATGCAACTAGAGAGCATATCCTATAGCTTGAAAGTCTACCATAAGCTTGGAAATTACACTTCTAGTTTTGTTTTTTTTGCAATCTTGAAAGTATTCATTCTTAGTTAGAGGGATTTGACATGGTTTACATGCTTGTCATTAAATTAATTTGAAAAAAATTAAAAAAAATCCCCCCCCCCCAAAAGAGAATTTTACTCTTTTATGCATTTTCTCTTAGTAATGTTTTTTGAAGTGCATTTTCAAATTGTTTTGGTTTAGTAGGCCTTATCATTGAAACTTGACAAGGAAAAACTTGAATTGACTTGTATTTTAGTTTGATCTCTTCCATTTTCAAAGCATGTTCAAGAATTGCAGTGTTTCTCTTGAAACTAGAGTATAAATGTTCCATTATATTTTTCAATTTCTTTATATGTTTCACCATTCTTAGTCAACACCATCAAAGATTCACTTCATTTATTCCCTGACTAATAATGATCATTAAAAGAAACGCTAATCACTAAAACAAATTAGACTTATTTTCTTTTGATAACAAACCTACAATATTCTATGACTTTAAAGTCTTGGTGTAGGTTTGGAGAGTCAATTCTATTGCTTTAGCTCATATTAACTCGATAATAATTCAAAAAGGACTAAACTTTTACTTATGCTAAATATCTATAAATCTCGAATCATTAACCTATTTCTTTACATTCTAAAAATACAAATTATTAACCAATTTCAATCCTAATCTATATTTATAAAAAAACCAATATCTASCATTACATGTATTCAACATATTATATTATTTTCTTCTCTTACAAAATCTCTATTTATAAAAAAAACCAATAYCTAACATTACATGTTGAAAACCAATATCTACCATTACATGTATTCAACCTATTATATTATTTCCTTCTCTTACAAAATCTCTATTTATAAAAAAAACAATATCTAACATTACATGTATTCAACATATTATATTATTTTCTTCTCTTACAAAATCTATTTTGCTATCTAACTTTGATATCTCTCCACCTAACATGGAAATGGGATTCTTTTGAGTCTTAAAAACTATATGCTGTCATATTCTATCATTTTCTTGTGAGCAGAGATGCTATGATGTTCGTATCGTTTTCATAAAAATATCTGATTTTATTTGTTGGCATATGATTTTCTTTTAAAGGAAAGAGCATTCTAGAATTATTTAAAAAAATTCAATTATTTCTCAATTAGGAGATAAAGTTCATATAGTCACCTTTATGATAAGAAAGTCAAAGAATAAGTTTGACTTACGAGGAGGTGGACATATGGATAAACTTGGTATATGATGATAGGGTGACGGTTATACGTCATTGTTGATGAGGCCATTCAATGTATATACCACATATCCACGCGAACATGATTGATAGAGACGTGTAACAGATGAGTTGTAAATGAAGGACACGTGGCAAGACTCATATCTTGCCCACATGAGTGGGCATTCAAAGAACTTGTGTTGTGTTGTCACCCGCTATTTCAATTTTTTTTAATATGTTGACTCATTAACTCACCCAAGGTTGGGCACCCCTAGAAAGTGGACTATTCTTAAGGGAAAGGTATATTTCGATCAATAGTGTAAAATATCAAGGGAAATATTGGAGGGTACTCATAAATTTTTAAGGAATATTTTTAATTTTAATTTGAATAGTATATATGATTCATTTTATGGTTTTAATTTTTTTACATTAGAGTTATACGAAGAGATCTATTAAATTTAAATTTAAATATTTTTACATTGGTATATGGTTTTAATTTTTTTACATTAGAGTTATACCAAGAGATCTATTAAATTTAAATTTAAATATTTTTACATTGGAGTTATACCAATGGATCTATCGAATTTAAATATTGTGAGGTATATTCATGTTTCAAATATTTTTTTGGTTTAAATTTTCAAATTTGTTGATTACTATAAAGTGTTTTAGTAGGGTGTTTGGTTTTACAAAATAGTAAGTGTTTTTCATTATTCCATGTTTGTCATATTTCAACTTTTCCATTATCTTTGTTATCCAATTGAGTTCGTCTTCTAAATTTACCACTGTATTTTTGGAATTTCTCAATGTTTGAAGATATCACAAATACTTTGAAAAAGATCTTAAAAACAAATCTTGATAGGACACAATCAAATTTATTTACATGTACTTGAATTTGAATTGAGATCGACTTTAGTCATGGTTTACCAAACAAGATGATCCTACAAAGTGCAAATTCTTGATGGGATTAGGGTTTGGATGATGAGAATACAAGTTTTTGATGTCATATTTTCCAACAAATGAGACATCTTCGGTTCTTGTCCCCGAGCATGAGCACACCCAAAAGAGAAAATGACCACAAACCCAAACCCAAAAGATGAGAACCATGTGAGGAATGGTTCTTAGATGGTGAAGAAGATTACAATGTAAAACATTAACAAACAAAGAGAAAAATATCAATACTTCTCGAGAAGTGTAGATTGAGGAATCAAATATCCCCTTAGAGGATAGAGCATAAAACAAGAACACTAGGATTTACCCCTTGGAGGATAGAGCAAAAGACAATAATATTGATATTTCCCCCTTGCAGGTAGTTGTAAATGAAGCCTTCTCAAGGAAAACTAAGAAACTTTATGAGTCTAACCACTCTAATTTGGATAAGGGGTTGGCAATACACACAAATTTTAGAAATTTGATTTCCAATCTACAAATAGTCCATGTAGAATCTGTTTCAAGGGTGTGGATTAAGGTTAAAAAGAAAAATGATAAGATCGAGGATTATTTTTCAATGGAATAGCAATGAAATGTCGATTAAATATGTAAGAGCAATGTACACATGAAAATGTAATTTCCATTCAATCTCTAAATAAAAATGAAGTTTTTTTCATTAGAAAAAAATTATCATGTCAATCATTATATGAAATTTGAACAATTGATTTTATAGTAATAAATACTCAACATAAATCAAATGATTCGAATTGTTTCAACCCTCTTTTATGTACATGTTTTAGAGAATTCCTTATCACTTATCTTACTCTATATGCTCTATTGTTTGGATTCCATGCATTCTTTTGTGTGTCAATATGTGTTAACATGATTGGTTCTAGTCATTCGATTATTTGAACCTCAAATCACAAACAGGGCATGAAATCACATAATGAATAAAAATTCTCAATGCACTTTTAGAACGCTTTCTTATATTTATTTATATAATATAAGACCGCTACGCATCGCTCTTTCTTATAAGGCCCTTTGGTACAAGAGATTATATATAATATCACTACATCCATAAATGGGTAGAAGAGATCTATTTCTATCCCTCCCTCCATATATGCATGTTGCATCTATATACACATCCATATCCATATATCGCTATGGATATAGACCTAGGGGGTCTACTTATATTGGAGCCTTTTCAAGGAACCTTAACTTGTACACAATCATGGACTAGGTGAGCATGAACCTCTACCTAAGTGAACTCACCCTTGATTTTCCACACAACAACAAAAATAATAACACCAATAATTATTATTTAATATTAATAGTAGAGTTAAGTGAGCTTAAGGTGAATGATTTAATGAATCTAAGGTTACTGATTTATAATAATTAAGGTTTAAGAAAATAATTTATTCTCCAATTTGTTATGATCACACCATTTTTTTAAAGGTTCAATTTTATAAACATTTGGGCATATAGATTTGAATTGCCATTTAAATTGGAAAGTAAGTTTGGCAATTGGAAAGTTAATTACAATTTTGAAAACAAACCTAGAAATGTTGAACTTTTTTTTCCAAATGAAAATTAGCAAAAAATTATATTTAAATATAATTTTTTTTACATAATAACATCCAAGGCCATAGCCCATTCCAAAAGCATAACTGAATATAAGCTTTATCATACATAGATAGCGTACATATAGTGCATAACTTAGATACATCGATGGAAAAAACAATCAAAAAGCTAATACATATCCTTCAGGAAGTTTATAACAAGTCTGAACTAGATAACATTAAATTGCAAATACTATCTCGCTCAATACTGGAAAGTAATAAGAAAATTGCCAAATGATTCATTGGACCTGCTCCACCGGGTTACCACCGATAATAAGTTATCATGCCTTCAAGCACCAAAAGCGCTGCTTTTGATAGCTTGCATGCCTCTTTGTTGAAGTTTCTATAAATGTGGTGGAAGCTAATAACCTGGAAATTCTTGATTAGAGCTTTTGTACATATCTTCCAGCTCCAATGGAACATGCCTTTAGCTATCCTCTGTCATTGAGCCAATCAATAATCACTCTGGAGTCTCCAAAAGCTTGTAATCTTGGGAGAGATAGATGGCTAGCTAAGGAAGTGTCACCCAAATACCTAAGAGTTCTGCCTTCGTATTGGTACCTTCTCCACAATTAAGATTCCATCTATAAACAAGAGAGTCCATTGTTTTTATAACACCCCCTGCCCCACAAGAAATTTTATCACTTTGCGCTGCCCCATCAAAAAATGCAATGGAAGAACCATCTAAATATGGGATCATACATTCCTTAATAGGAACATCAACTTGAGTTGACGCATGAAGCTTATAAAGACCTAGTACCTTAATTAACAATGAATGTATTGAGGGTGTCAAATTATCAAATGTAGCTATGTTCCTCTCGAGCCATAAAAACCAACAAGTAATAGTTGCAAGAGAGGAAGAAACAGATTTTTCTTTAACCCAATGATAGAAACAGTCAGAAAGATTCTTACCTTCCCATTTCCCTTTAATTTTTAGAGTATATTTAATTCTTTCCCAAATATTTTTTGTGAACACAGTCTATAAAAAGATGATTGATATCCTCTGTATTTCTCTTGCATAAGACACAAAGGCTAGGGCCTTCCCATCCTTTCTTCTGTAAGCTATCCCATGTTAAAAACATTTGTTCAAAAGCCATCCATATAAAAAGTTTTATCTTTAATTGAATATCCCACTTCCATATTTTATGCCTCCATTGATCCATATACTAAATATTCAAAGTAGAAAATAGAGCCGAATAAGCATTTTTAACTGATAAAATGCCTGACGAGTTACCTTCAGTGCACATTAAATGATCTGGAACATCTCTGATAGATACTCCGGATCCTATAATTTCTTTACGAAATAGATCCCATTTTGCTGCTAGATTACCACTCAAACCCAGAGTTGTGCTTCTGATTGAGTTTCCAGTATGATCAATTGAGTCCCGAATTGTCTTTGCTTGAGCTAACACAGTAATATTTTCCTTGCGAAGATGATCAATGAGATCCTGAGATAACATAGATCTTCCACCCAAACCCAAGATATGATCTCTGCCCAAAGAAATAAGATGACCCAAACCCGACAACCAACTAAGCCAGTGCGTTATGATGTGAATAGATTTTAAGAAATTATTCCAAATCATGGACGTTGAATTATGTTTGAATGAAGTCGATCTGAACCAATTAATAACAATTGAGTGCTTTAAATATTTATCCATAATAATCTTATGCTAGATACCTTCCCGCGATAGAACACACCAGAGGGTATTTGCATTCAACGTTATATTGAAGTGTATCAAGTTACGAAATCCCCAACCTCCATAAGACTTTGGACGTGATAAAACCTCCCATATACAAAGATGGTAATGATTGGAATCACTGTGTCTTTTCCACAAGAAATTGAACATTAATTTATGAATTTGCTTAATGATTGTTCGTGGGATAAGTTCCATAGACATCCAGTAAATCGTTTGACTCTCCAGAACCAATTTAAGAAGAATATAACGACCACCCAAGGACAACCACTTATTGCACCAGTGACCAATCTTCTTTTCCATTTTGTTTATTAACCAACTCCACTCCGCCACCCTCTGAGGACCAGTCTTCAAATGATAACCCAAATACTTAAACCCTGTATGCAGTGCTGAAAAGGTGAACCGGAGAAAGGATTTGAAAGGAATGAGCTCTAAGTCTCATAGTCCATCGAAGTGCATTATAGTTTTTGTAGTATTTACTTGAAGACTAGATGCTTTACAAAATAAAACAATGAGATTGTCTATGTCCCTCCACTCTTGAAGATCGGCCTTAGTCAGGTTTAAAACATCATCTACAAAGAATAAATGTAGAATGTTTATCAGTCTAGAAACTTTAATTCAAGTTCATTTTTTCTCCTCTTTGCTATTTTTTAATAAGAGTTTGAATCCTTCCATAACTAGGATGAATAATAATGGGGACAATGGGAAACCCTGACGCAATCCACAACCGCTCCGGAAGAAATCTGTAGTCTCCCCATTGATTAATACATCATAAGTAGGAGAAGTTACACAACTCATAATCCACTTTGTCATTTGTATGCCAAAACCTACTTGAATTAAAATCATACGGAGAAGGTCCCAACCTATGCAATCATAAGCTTTGCGCAAATCCATTTTTAGAACCAAAGATTTTGTTTTCTTTTTTGATATACTATGTAGACATTCATGAGTTGTACCAATAGAATCTTGAACCCTTCTACCTTTTAGAAACCCTAGTTGTTCCTCTGATAGATTGCAAGACATAATAGGTTTTATCTGATTGGCGATGACTTTAGATATCAATTTGTAACAAAGATTGCATAATGAAATAGGTCTATAATTCCCGAAATTTGTAGGATTGTTTTCTTTAGGAATTAAAGCTAGGAAGGTGGAATTTAAGCTACCTGGAATAGTTCCCAATTTCCTAGATTCCTCAACCATCTGCACAAGATCTTTGGCAACCAAATAAAAAAAAGTAGAGAAGAATTCCACTGTCCAGCCATCAGGGCCTGGACTCTTAACTCTTTTGAACAAATAAAGGACTTCTTTAAGTTCATCAACAGTCACCGGCTCAAATAAAGTACTTGCCTCCTCATCAAAGACCATCCTAGGGAAAATATTAGTAACTTCAATTTTTTCATTTGTATAAGAATCTACGCGATCCTTGAAGAAAGTTTTGAAATATTGTGTGGCCGCATCCTTAATTTCATTCTGTCCTGTGTGCCCATTGCCTTCTTCATCAATTATTTCCCAGATATGTTTGTGAATGCATCTATGATTTGCAAAATGATGAAAAAATGTAGTGTTACGATCACCACTATTTATCCAAATTGCTCTGCTCCGCTAACGCCATTTTTCCTCATTGATACTAAGCAACTTGTTCCTTTCCCTTTCTAAATTTCCGAGAAGGATTTCTTTATCTGCTTGAGAGTAATCCTTCACAAAATTTAAGAATGTATCCTTGATCTGAGATTCCAGAAAAACCATACGCTTCAACAGATTGCCTTCTCTCTGTTTTGACCATTCTTTTGTCTGTCTTTTTAGATCTTTTAACTTCCATACCAATCTGCGTTGGCAACCCAATTCTGAATTATATTTTGGATCCTTCCAAACCTTATAAACTATAGCCTTGTAATCAACTTCAAGTACCCGGAGTGGATTGAGCTTAAAGGGATATGATCTATATACCGACGAAGTTTCCAACTGAAGTATTACTGGAGCATGATCCGATATGAATGGATACTCCACCCAGGTGCGATATAGACCGCTTGTAGATAATAAGCCTTCAGAGACAATACATATGTCCAGTATTTTTGAAATAGCATGTATCCCCAACCATTTCTCCAGGTAGGAACCACCTTGTCTGGGCATAAATCCACAATATTTTTTGATTGAAGCATTAACTTGTAATAATCTGCCAAAGGACCCGAAGAGTTAGTACCTCCCCAAACTTCATCTCACGAAAGAGTGATATTAAGATCACCAGCTAGGATCAAATTATCAATAGATAGTAAACCATTGTCAGCCAAATGATCCCAGAAAGCTCGTCTATCCGAGCACGACCCATATACATTAAGAAGAGATAGTAACTTCCGAGTTGCAATAAATTTTCTAGACAGAACGATACCCCCACAAGTAAGCACAGGCTTTAAAACAAAAATATGCGGGTCCCAGGTTACTAACAAACCACCCGAGGAGCCAAGAGAGTTTACAATACAAGAAACCCAAGAAGGGCGAAAATTATACATAAAATCTCTCGCTTTTTGTTCATGAACAAGGGTCTCTTGTAAAAAAATTATATCCGGTTGAACTCGATCCAATAAACGACGAAACACAACGGATTTTAGGGTGCCACCTATCCCTCTGATATTCAAGGACAAAAGGATCATTATTTCGCCCTAGCTAGGGCCTTCAATGCTCTAAGTGCCCCACTATTCGAAGTGGATAATTCATTATTGCCAACAGGACTTGTCCCTCCTCCCAGTTTTTTACGAGAGCTTCAAGCTTTGATAGGAGAGTGCTCTATGCCTAAACCTCTAGACCACGCAAAATCCTTCCCTGATCCTTCAGGGCAGGAGGCAGATGTAAAGGATTTTTCCCCACTAGTAGTATCTTCAAAGACAACTTTACCCAAGTAAACAGGTAATGGGACAGTTGACTTCTGGTCATGGATGAAAGGAAGAAGAGAGTCAAGGACAACTAACATGGAAGATTCATCTTCTTCAGCCCTATAGCCCAGAATAACAATGTTTTCATCCGTCGGTGACAAAGACAAAGAGGAGACAATATTTGACTAAACGTTCTCAAGAACAAGAGGATGTGAAACTAGATAGGGTGACACAACAAGGGTACTGTTCACGTTCGCCACAATAGTAGCAGGGTCGTGGATGACACAAATAGGATGAGCCTCTTTGCTCGGTTCTTGACGAGCTTGCTTATGAATTAAAGTAGTCTCCAGGGCTTTCTCAACCCCTCTGGGAGGTTGCCCATTGTTAGTCGACCTCTTTAAACAGCCCGAGGAATCCACAACGTCACGTTCCCAAGATGTTAAAGACTCATAAAGAGAAGGATAGAATGTTTTGAGCTTACCTGATAGGGTGTCCGCAGGCTCTTCCTGGCTATCCACCTCAGATGGATAGTGAAGATCTCTAGAACCAAAAATCTCCACTGCTGGGGAACTGTCCGACCCATTCCAGTTGTTATGTTCATCATCCAATTCCTCAAAAACCTCCAAATCCTTACAGTCTCTGCGCAGGTGGCCCATGCAATGACAACGACTACAACGGAATGGAATTCCCATATAGTCTAGTCGCTGTTGTATCCATCGATCGTGCCACTCTATGTCAATAATCTTTGGTAAACCACCATGGACGTCCAACTCCACTAATATTTTTCCCACCTTTCTTGACGGGGCTTTGAGAGACTCGAAATATACTGAAATAAAGGAACCCAAGGCGTCACCAATAGCTCTTAGAGCTCCCTCATTCCAAAGGTGAATAGGTAGCCCTGGTGAGAGAACCCAGAGATGTCTCTGTGGGAAATAATCAATGTCGGGGTCAAATGATACTCTCCATCTCTTAAGCATGATACTGCTTCCTCCAAACAACCAACGAGTGGCCATTAAAATCTTTGTGTCCTCTGGAGAGCGACAGATAAAACCCGACCATCCTTTTGCGAGGTAAAGGACCTACGACATATATCCTAAGGAAGGGCTCCATGTTTTTTCCATCCAAGCCTGAAGAGGCTCCTATGCTAGATAGTGGTAGGACACTTGACCGACTAAACCACAAAGAGCCATATGGCAAGTCTCTTCTAAGCCTACGTCAGAGCCTAGCACTAACTTCTTGGTCACTTTGTTTGGCTTCCAGAGCTTGCGCTTATGACCATTAGGGGAGGGATGAATTCTGACCTTACTCTAAAACTTCGACTGAAAATCAACACTCTGGGTAATGTATCCCTTTCCTACTACATTCCCTGTCTGTACAGTATAGCCAGAACCATTCTACGTATTAAATGAAAGCCTGGGTATAGATTGCAAGTCTCCAGAAAGATTAACAGAAACCTTTGAAAGTGTTAACCCAGGAGAAGGTGGCAGAGAAGTAAAGGGGAAACTGCCTTTGGAAGGTTTAGAAACGTAAAGAGCACCTTTCTGCCCACCAACCTCGTCTGATGAGCCCATAAGTGCTCTGACAACAGTTATGTATGATAGACTTGCCCACAAACAGAGGATCTGACACGTAGAACTCACTAAGCAAGGTAACCGATGGACCTGTTACCAAAAATAGCAACGTGGAAGGAAAATGAAGCTGCTACGGGCCAAAATACAAGAACATTAAAGTTTGGTTTAGAAACATCTTTTGTGAAAGTTGGAACAAAATTGAACAAATCCATTTAGACTCAAGTTCCAGCGCATCAGCTTCTCTTTTAAACTCAAGATGCATAGGTTTGTCTGCGACCTGCCCTTATTCCGCTGCCAAAATTGCCTGTACCTGCACATAGCAGAAAGGCACAATTAGTCCGCATAATTCTAAATTCATGAATGTCTGAAAATTACGAAATCGATAAAAGATTACAAGGAAAATGAATCTTGTAAATGAAATTAAAAAATTACAAGGAAAATGGTAGAGATGACGTTATTTAGATATATATTGCATAATATTTATGAGTTTGATAATGTTAAGGAAAATGTCTTTGATTTGTCCATGGTGTATAGGAGAACTACTGGATAATATTTACATTGGATAAGGCAAGAAAGTAAATATTTGATATATATTGATAAGAAACTTCTTCAACTCGTGTCCAAGAACTAAAGTATATATATATTTTTTTATTAAAGAAGATATTAACATCTCAAAAATAGATGGCTTCTATTTGTTGGATTTCAGATTCGGGGAACATGTTAGTGGATCCTTCCACATATAGATTGTTCATTGAAGGAAGTGAGAAGTTCAATGAAGGCCCCTTGCATGCATTCCAGTTAAGAAAGTCAGAAGTTCAATGAAGGCCCCTTGCATGCATTCCAGTTAAGAAAGTCAGAAGTTCAATGAAGGCCCCTTGCATGCATTCCACTTAACAACATATAGTTCAACTATTTCTCTTCTTGTTAAATCTAATCTCATATAGAATTCTTCATGCTATATGGATCAGATTTTATATCAGATTTCAAAATATGATTCAGAGGTTCATGAACATGTTATTATTGATTTGGAACTTAGACCATGGTGGGAACAATATACTCAACAAGTCGTCGGAGATCTAGTGGGTGAACCTACTGATCCAAGGAGAACAAGATCTCAGTTTGAGGGTGTTTTGCATGCCCTCACAACTACTGATCCATTATTACCCACACATTTCTATATGGTTCTTGCATATGATCCTCCATCCTATGCAAAGGTTGCATGAAATCATTATTGGGAAGATGCCATGAACAAGGAACACAATTCCCTCATTTAGAACCACTCATGCGATTTGGACCCTCTTTTCTCCAATCAGGGCAAGTGGATAGCTAAGAGATTCTCACCGGTGCATTCACTTCACCAAATCCATACAAACATCTACATCTTCATCAAAACCTTCATCGAGGAGAAATTTGCATCCTTGCAAGGTCTCCTTGGGGTGAATGACATAGCTGCATAGCATATGATCATGTTAGCATTCCATTTTGAGGGGGGTTTTCTTCCCATTGGGTTTTCCCTCTTTATCTCTCTTTTGTTTTAGTTATTTTTTTGTACATGAGTATCTAACATGGTTGAAATTGCTGGGACTCATGCATCCTTCCTACTCCCAGGTTGTGATTGAGGGGGGGTGTTGAAGTACATGCACAACATTCCACTTTTCAAGGGACATCCATTTTTAGTCATTCCTAAAAATTAAGGGTTGCCTATTTTTAGTAGTGCTATTTATAGAAGGTCTAACATATGGCATTGATTGGGAAACTAATATGCATTGGATGTGGATAACGTATCCCCTTAGGAAGTGCACATTTCCTTTATGATTAATGGAGTCAAACTTTACCACTTAGTGACTTGTGGTATTGTCACATGCTATTGACCCATGGTATAGTTAAGAATTGACTAAATCTAACTAGTGCATGCACAAAGAACCCCAATATTATGTGCATTGTTTTTTCTCCCCAAAGAGTCTATATATTGGTAAAGCATTAATATAAAAGAGAAATTTGAATTGGTTCTTCAAAAATATTGTCTTTTTAAGTGTTATTCCATTCTCTCTTCTCTCTTTTTCTTGCAATTTTGCTAGTGTAGTTTTTTTTTTCTCACAACTAGATCTTGGCTTGAGCTTAAAATCCTACAATGATATAATACCTCCAAGTGACCCTACAATGAGAAAAGTAGATGACTTGGTTTACACTAGTATTATAAGGCCACATATACATACTATTATTGCAAGAACTCCAATTGTGCCATGATTTGAAGCCATTGGATGGGTGATAAAGCACACCAACATTGACAATAGGACTATGATAAATGACGAGGGAAGATGTATATCTCCTTACCAAACACCTAAAATTGAAAATTTATATAAGATACAAGAACCTAATATATATATGATCACTAGATTTGTGGATAAATTCCATCAAGAACATGATATCAAGAATTTTTTTACGAGTTGGTGGGTTGAAAATAGGAGATTTTTTGGAAAAATGATTTCATTTATACTATGATCAATCTAAGATACTCTTATATCTATGCCATGAATCTAATGTGCATATTATATGGAGAGAAAAATTGTGTCCATTTTAAAGATGCATGGGTGTCTGTAATGCACACAATTATTACAATAGGAGCAATTTTCAACTAGGCAGGAATCCTATCACATTAATTGAATAGATCCATTGATAGGGCCCAAAATGCCAAATATAAAACTTTTCCAATCTTATACATGGCATCATATTTGATGGATATCATTTGTGCCAATAACCCTATCCCAAGGTTGAACTGGAATCATAACATGGAAAAAACACTAGTGCATGTACATTGCCAAGCCCTGTGGGAAAAAAAGTATAAGAACAATTATTCCCAACTTTGTGATTACTTCAGATCTCCTCTATATAAATTAATATTTTGCAGAATATGCCCCAGAATGAGAAGAGAGGCAATGATACTTCTAATAAGTATAACCAATAGGTATTTAAGGAGGATTACACGTATATACGAATTTATGGAGTCACTAATCGTCTTCATCTATTTTCTAAATAGGTTCCTAATAGGATGATTCTAGGAGAAAATACCTATTAGACCATCTTATATGGATTTAATGCAACACTAGCCAAGGATACTAGAAAAAGAACCTTTGTTCCCTGTAATATGTATATAGGGCATTATGGGCTATTGAACTCTAAGCAAGCAAGGCAGGAGGCCAATGCATTGTTAGAAGACAAATTTCCACAAGGCTAGTTCCAAAGACATGATCCTTTGGGATTAGTTGCTAAGCACAATTTTATGGTGTCAATAATATGGACTCATTCCCATGAACAATGGGATCATGAGATGCCATATGAAAATGTAGTGACATGGGAAGAAGTGCAATTGAGGCTTAAATTAAAAGACTTTACTTCTACCCATAGTATGACTTTATATGAGAAAATGGAAAGAATAAAACAAAAATTGGCAGAGGTTAAAATACTATTGAAAAAAGAAGAGGAAGATAGAATTAGAGTTGAAGAAGAAATAGCCAAACATGAAGATGAACAAAGAATAAAAGCTGAAGAATATAGAGAGAAGGAAATAAGAAGAAGAAAGTTTAAAGGAAAAGTCTAAAAAAATAAGAAAAGAAGAAGAAGAAAGTTTGAAAGAAGAAATAGAAAAAATTGAAAAGGCTAAGTCAGAAGATGAAGAAAAGAAGAAAGAAGAAGAAGAAAAGGATAAGAAATAAAAACAAATAAAATGGAAAAGGATAAAGATGAAATTATAGGAAACACAGGGGATCACGAACAAGAAGTTGCTAGTGAAACATCAAAGCGAGAAACATAGCAAGTTGAGCTTATTGGGTTGTTATATTCTTTGTAGTGAAAGTCAATTTGGTGGGAAATTCGAGGTCAAAGTGATCGACAACAAGCAATTATGTCGATCGACAATAGGTTATCAGGGGGTTGAGTGCCAATCGAATGAACACCGATTAGAGGTCGACTAGTATTCGACTAGTAATCTCACTCCTAGTTGACTGTAATAGAATCTTTAAATTTGGGGTATTTGTAGCCAATGATCCACATGGATCTGTAACCATTTTGGGAGCCATGATTCATGGTTTTTCATAATATAAAGCCTATAAATAAGGTGTGTTGTAGTGATGAATAAGCTAATCATTAGATCAATCTAATAGAGGTTGTTGATTGTGTAGATGTAAGTTGAATTGACTGTAGGATTGTTCTTATGTAATTCAGGATAATATGATGGTGATTGTTTCTTAGGTGTATACCAAGGTTAGTCATGTAACTCTTTATTCGTGAATGAATAAGACACCAAGAGAGCAAGCAGCTCAAGGAATGTTGGTTTTCCCATTTGGGATTCCAGGGTAAAATATTTGTGTATTGTGTGATTGTTTTGTCATTTATTTTTTCATTTGGATCTGTCTTCTCTTTTCTAAAAGGTTTAGCATGGAATTATGTTTCCTAACATGTGGTATCAAAGTTTGATTTGTAAAACTTGGATCTAATAGTGTCAGCTAATTTATAGGTATAAATTTTGGACATTAAATTGTCAACCAGGGTGTTCATAAACTTGTGATATGTCGACAAAATATATGCAGGATCAAGCAACTAATTATGCTAAACTATCTAATGAATTAAAATGCATTTTTCTTAGTAAATCATTCCCATGAATCAAACTTAAATATTGAGGCTATGATCATTTATTTAGTTTCATTCTCTTTCTTCAGTTAGAAATATTCCTACACCAATATAATTCTCTCAATTATTCAAGTGACTCATGTATCTTACCAAGCATCAAATAAAATAAAATAAATCTTGCAATATGAATTAAACCCAACAACCCTAAAGTTGCAAGTTTAATTCCAGTAGCTTCCACTTTGTCAGAATTCCTGTGCCAACAACTTGTTGAGATTTTTTTGTAGCACACCACACTCGGTCGATAACAAACAAACATGAATTTAAAGAGAACAAATAAATGAATAGTAAAACATGAATAAATGTGTAGGATTAGTTCTTAAGCTATGGACATACTTGCAATTAAATTTAATCGAAATGCTATAGAGGTTAATTTGGTCATTGGACTTATGTTTTTGAAGGTACTTTACATGCATTAGTTACATTGCTTTGTTTGGAATAAAGGCATCAAATGGTTTTATGATTACTGGAGAAACACTTTTATTCCTCATTATTCAATGCCTAAATTGTGTAGGGGAAATCCATACTAAATAATTTATTGATCTCTTTGTTGCAAAAAATAAAATCTGTAATAAATAAATATTAACTATCACATAGGACACACAACTATGCAAAAGGAAAATAATAGTGGCGTTGATCCTGATATGAAGGGGCCCCTCCTTCACTCATAATCAAGCCACACACTCCTACTCATGACTCAGAGGATCAATGCGTTATCACTCTGTAAATTTCCTTGGTTGAGGAGGCAAATCACAAAGGTAACCACATACCAACTTGAGGCTGGAAGCTAGCCCTTCCAACCCAGAGGGGGCTCTCTCGCTTCAAATCAATCACTGAAAGGATTTATTTGGTTTTATAATCAAAGGCTAGATATCTAAGATAAATTTGGGTTTATAGTGTTGGTGGCAATGTGGAAAGAAAGTTCATTGGGCAATGGAGTCATAGAGAAGTCAGAAATCAATGAAGGTTTACTGGATACTTGTTAAATTGAAAATTGACTTATCAGAGGCAAGCTAGAGAGCATCACTTTACACCAATTAGATGTTGTTGTAGATAGAAGATTACAAAGAAAACAAATAACCCCTCAGGGCATCTAACAAGGATGAATCCCAAGGTGATTATGGTAGAAGGACAAATGAAATTACATGCAACAAAGCATCTGATAAAGATGAGTTCTGATACATATATTTCATATTAACACAAAGAATAAATCATATAACATAGATGCATTTAGACTGGAAGATGAAACTGTAAGATCACATGCATAAAGTAACACAATCACATGTATCTCTGGAGTCAAATATCAAGGACTACTGATCCAATAATTTCATTAATATCAGAGAGAAATTACAAAAAAATAAAATTATTCAATAGTCTCTACCTTACACACTTGCCCACACTTAGCTCTCATAGCTTCATGAAATATATACAACAAATATCTTCCTATGCTGCCAAATTCGAATTCTAGTAGCCTTCCTAAGTTAAGAAACACTTACAAATCTCTTGGCAACAAAATTTGAACTAACTGCTGAAAAAGAGGAGTCAAAGTTGATCAGAATCTGGACCAGGGGTCTAAAAAATGCTCAATTTTCAAAGTGCTCGGAATGCGACGAAAATGGTACCATTGCGTCCGTCTCGTTCTCCTGATTCCGGCGGTATATTTACTTTCACAAACGGAGTCCGTATGGAGAAGTTATCGCCTTCTGTTCGCCGGGCCAAACAGGGAAAAAAAAAATGTGCTGACTGGGCAGGCCGTACTGCCACGTGGCAGGACCGTACAGTGCTGACGTGGCAGACGTACAGATGACGTGGCCGTCCGTACAGGACACGTGGCGGCACCAGGGCGGGCCACGTGTCAGGCAGTTTTGAACTTTTTGGCATGCAATTGATTAATTGGAAGGTGACACGTGTCACCACTGGATGGGTGACACGTGGCACCAGGGTGACGTCACCATCCTATGTGGCTG
This sequence comes from Picea sitchensis, assembly GCA_010110895.2. Lineage (NCBI taxonomy): Eukaryota > Viridiplantae > Streptophyta > Pinopsida > Pinales > Pinaceae > Picea > Picea sitchensis. The sequence continues at coordinate 43,316 of SNQJ01S0065672.1, forward strand.
GGATGACGTGTCGACCGTACAGTCAGCGTGGCCTTGATGACGTGGCAGAGTGTGATTGGATGACAGCTGAGCGAATTAAATCCAGACACGTGGCATGCTTTAAATGATTACAGTTGGGCGAATTAGTGTGTGACACGTGGCGTCCTCGGGGCGAATGAAAGGGTGCCACGTGGCCCAATGGAGGGCTGCCACGTGGCAACCCCGGTTTGGCTATTTGGTCTATTAAAAATATATGGAGGCCGAGGGGTTCGACCCCGGACCTCCCCTCCGTTCAAACGCCTTAACAAAGTCAACTTTGCCATTACGCCACGCATTGTTACTTGTTGCATGTGCAAGTTTAATCATATTTAAAGGTGATTAATGTTTCAAATGGAGGGGGGTCGGGCCGGGGCTAGCCCCGACCCCCGGTTCTATTACATTATCATGTGACCTTGTGTTACATTCCAATGGCGCGGAAGTTTGGTGTTACAATTAACACGGTTTGTGTTATTTTATGTGACCGCTGGTGTATGTATTAGCGGGGGTATTGTGTTATATAACATATGTTATATATGTTAAACACGGTTTTAAAAACTTTACATTAAACCCATATAAAATTTGGCGCGGTTACAATTATTCAAACACGGTTGGTATGTGGTAATGTGACCACGTCAACCATTTAAATTTAATGTTAACATTTGCGCACGTGGATTCAGTTTACTTTCAGTTTGGCGCGTTTTTAGGGCGGAGTCCGCCATCTTTGGCCTTTTTGCTATTTTTAGCAAACTAACTCCAATTTTAGTGGGGTTTTGTTGAGGAAAAGAAGGGAAGTTAGTTTTTGGTATAACTGGAGCTAGGGAAAACCATTCTTGACGAATTTTGGGTCGTTTTTGGGTCTCTTCGACCTTCTGGAGCCATTGGAGCAGGTTTCAGAGCCATTGGAGGCCATTTGCAGGTGTTTTTGCTTCAGGGAAGCTTTCAGAGCCACTAGGGCCATTTCAGTGTCGGAGCTGTTTGGAGGCTATGCTCAGCCATTTTTGGTGATTCAAAAGCCATGTTCAGCTAATTTCGACCTTCTGAATATGATGGCAGAGGTTTCAGAACCAGTTGAGGCCATCTTCACATCAAAATTCTCCATTGAAGCTTAAAGGGCCACCAGGGCCATTTTGGGGAAAGTACTGTTAAGGTACTATTTCACTGTTTGATGTTTGGGAAAAAGCATGTTC
>SNQJ01S0065673.1:4820-40494 GCA_010110895.2 Picea sitchensis
ATAGTCTAGACACTGGGACTAGGTGTAATCTTTAGCCACCAAAATTATCTTTGGTGGGAATCCATTGGAGAAGTCCATATTGACACAAATTCGGGCATAGATGGTGATACACCTCTACTTAATTTCGTTACTCCCAAAATCGAACTTGTTTAGTGTGTTTCCAGTTTTTTTTAGAGAATAAAACCCCCCAAATTGGAGAGAGAGTTCAGGTAGTGTTATCCATTTTGGAGCTGTGGAGAGAGAGTTCGTAGAGGGATCTAATGTTGGGAACCACATCTTCATGCACAGGTTAGCATGACCAGATAACCATGGTCTCGTGTTTCTTGATCTTTTGTTGAGTCAAACTCCATCACAAAAAGCCCTTTGGCGCACTCGTAGATGTACGCCTGGTCTTGAATTTTTGATTTCCAAGTTGCCAAGATTCAATTATAGAGATTTGCTAACTTTGGCCAAAGCCCATTGATTATGTAGATTAGTTTGTGATGGTGGAGAATGTTGGTGTTTATTGCATCTTCATCTATTGTTATGGAGGGTGCAGAGCTTCTTTGATGAGTGAGACACCTCTCTAAGCGGAGGGTTGAGATGATTGGATCAACGAGTTGCCCCAAGTATAGGGCATTCTTGAACGATTTATGAGTCATGCCTGAAATTGGGTTTGAGGGTTGGAAAGTCAAAGGAATGGACAAACAGGTTGTGGTTGTGGGGGAATTGGAGTGTGGAGGTGATAGATGCAGAGGAGTGCATTATCACTACTGTGAGATGGGGAAATCTATTGATGGATTGGCCTAGAGGTTTGCAACGTTGATGGGGGCCTGAAGGGTAGCTTAGAGTAGAGGTTGAATGGGTTGGGAAGGGCACCATCGAGGTTGTTAGGGCGAAAGAGGCTAAGGAAACAATTTGGGGGTGGCTAGGGTAGGAATTGTAGTTGTTGTCGCTCAGGCATAATCGTCAGGAGGTGCTGCGGTACCATATCAAATTCCTCAAAAATAGCCACACTTTTTTTTATAACCAAGTATGTTTAGAAAAAAATGTTATGTTTTTGGTCAAATTGAATTGATGTGTAGTGGGTTGCTACACATTTTGAAATGATTAAAATTATGGTTGTTAGTATTTGGTCTTAAGGATGACAAGATGGTGGGCTTTGATCCACTTATGTGTACACATGTCACAAGATCATTAATCCTTATGGATACAACCACATGTTTGATCACTACCCACATGGGCCCGTATACACCCTTGCATAACAGTCTCCGATGTGGAAAAGAGTTCCCCCACTCTATCCCATAGTATCCAACCTCAGTGGGAATTGAACTTGGATGGGCATAGAGGTACTCCACCTACTTTATCCTTAAACCATTAATGTGCTTCACATATAATATTAATGTATTTTATTGATCAGATTTTCTTTGAACTCATGTTTCATATTATATATATTTACATTGTGAAAAGCAAGGTTCTCTTACAAATAGAGGTGGAAGGGATGCCAATTCTTCGTTGGTTGGTGTAACACTAATAAATTTAAAATGGATAAAAATTGAGGTCCAACATTAAAAAGGGAACATATTATATATATTTACATTGTGAAAAGCAAGGTGCTCTTACAAATAGAGGTGGAAGGGATGCCAACTCTTCGTTGGTTGGTGTAACACTAATAAATTTAAAATGGATAAAAATTGAGGTCCAACATTAAAAAGGGAAAAAAATACTAGCATATCCATCTTAGCCCTGGATCTTTTAAGGGTTAAGCTTGATCTATGCTAGTTATTTGGTAGATGCCATTTGTAGCTGCTTACGTTGAAACTCTTGTGCATGAATCCTGCTGACACACATTAGACTTCAAGTTCATAGTCTTCAAAGTGGCTTCAACAGCCCAGGTGGGAGAAATCATTCCTTGCCGTTCCAACATAATCTACCAAGATTCATCCTTGTATGAAGTAATTCACATGTGTGTGGAATTGACATGAAATAATTTTCCTTTCTTCTTAGAAGTAGACATAAGCACTAATGGGCAGGGGCCCATGAGATTGAGAACTATGATATTCAAGGGTCACCTTTTGTGATCATGAGGGGGGCTCATTGTCTAGTTTAATTGCTTGCCTTATCTATTCGTGATATGTAAGTGGACCTGTCATGAAAAATCTGTTGGTGCAGAGTATGTGCGTTCCCTTTCAAAAAATTCTTAGTCTTCGGTTAGAAAGTTCATTCAAAAGATTGGCTAGTGTAGTTCTCGACTATTTTGCAACCAGAAAACTGGCAATACAATTTGGCATCAAACGAATTTCAAACCATGATAATAAATAATGAATGATGATTACTTTGACTAAAATTATCTAGCTTCAATTGGTATGCGAAGAGAGTCTGTTTATATCGGAGTTCTTTTCTTCACGTCTATTATTAATGTATTTTATAGACTCGATTATCTTTGAACTTATCCTGATTTATATTATTTGTGTTTATTTGGTAGAAGTCATTTGTGGTTGTTTATATTGAAACTCTTGTCCATGAATCAGTGTTGCAAAACTCTCCAATTTCTCACAGGCTTGAGTTTCTCAGGTCACCGAATTTTCCTTGTTTATGCTTGCTGAGATTTCCCTGTTTCCAATTTAACGAGTTGATGACCGCTGCTGAATTTTTCCCGAATCCAGTTTTGCAACACTGGCATGATTACTGCAGTTTTGCAACACAGGCATGATTACTGCAGTTTTGCAACACTGGCATGATTACTGCAGTTTTGCAACACAGGCATGATTACTGCAGTTTTGCAACACTGGCATGAATACTGCTGACACATTTTAGACTTCTTAGTGTTCATGGTGGCTTCAACAGCCCAGGTGGGTAAAATCCTAGTTCGCTATTCCAACATAATCTGCTAAGTCTAATCCTTGTATGAAGTAATTCACATGGTTGGCATGAAATAATTTTCCTTCATAGAAGTAGACATAAACACTAATTAGCGGGGGCCCTAAGATTGAGAAATGTGATATTCAAGTGATACCTTTTGTGACAATGACGGGGCTTATTGTCTAGTTTAATTGCTTGCCTTGCATATTCCTGATATGTAATTGGTCTTGTCATGAAAAACCTGTTGCTACAGAGTGTGCATTTCATTTCAAATAATTGTCGGTCTTCTGTTCGAAAGTTCAATCAAAGCATTGTCTAATATTTCCTGCTTACATTTGTTATCAACCATGCTATGATACAATTCTTTTCCTGTTGTCTGAGCCTAGTTTCATCATCTGCAACTTAAAATGAATTAATTAAATAAAGGTTAACGAGGTTGTCCTGTCCAAGACCGAAAATAAAATTTTATTTTTTTGGTGTTATAAATGCAGGCAATCTTTGAGAGATTCGACAAAGATCGTAGTGGGAAGATTGAAACAATGGAATTGCGGGATGCACTCCTCAGTTTGGGATATTCGATATCACCAACAATTTTACAAACTCTGGTTTCAAAATATGACAAGACAGGTCAATCCAGGGGAATTGATTATGATAACTTCATAGAGTAAGTTCTTTTGCATTTCAATCACGACTTCATTATGTAAAATTTTAAAAACAACTGATGTTGATGTTATAAAGGTACTTACCAATGGACCTTTATTCTGGGTTAAATCTGATATGTTGTAGTGCAATGAGAGTTTTTTTTCTTGATTTATTTTTCTTGATTTTGTTGGTAAATGCATCTTGTATTTCATTAGTGAACAATAAAAAATATATCAAGAATTATATATCATGGAGCCAAAGCAGGGGCATACAGGTTCATGAATTACTCATGGGCATTATATGTCAGATGGAGTGCTTAGTGGTAACCGACAATTTTCTTTATACGAGACTTATGTTTGGTTCAGTGAGGGCACCCATTTGATATCTTCCTAACTAGAATTTCTTGATCACTTTTGAATGTGCAGGTGCAGCCTTGTTGTTAAGGTAAAGTTGAGGAAAATCAGTTGATCCGTGTCCCAGTTAGGCATAAAGAGATGCCTTGTTCTGTCAAAGCAAGAAATATGAGAAGTGATAATGGATAGTGGCTGTAAATAGTATTGCAAGTAGTTGCAGAAATTGCTAGGCACTCCATTTTAGCAATCCACTAGAAAGGAAATATATCTGAATTTAAGTTTTTGATTTTGGATATTGTTTTTATTTTCGGAATTAATCTCTGATATATGCTTACGTCCACTGTCCTACTGCAGGGACTTACTGATAAGTTCAAGGAGAAAGACAAGAGTTATGTTGGCTCAGCCAGTTTGACCTATGAGGAGTTCATGCAGATAGTCTTACCATTCATTGTTGCATAGAGAGGTTTTGGCTTGACTATGATACTAAGAGACAGTGCTGTGTTATGATAAAAGGGGTGCTCATTTCGCATAGGATTTGTTCGATTTGCATAGGCTGGTGAAAATTGTGTACATGTAATAAYTTMAAGAAATTCAATTGCGAGTGTCATTATACAGACACGGCGTAGTGTACTTGATGGACTAATGATATAATTAACATCGCACTAACTGAGTATAACAATATTGATAGTAATTAGTTATTATGCATAGTTAGTTAGTGTAAGGTAGCATCTTTTGGGCTAAGCTTTGCGTTTCTTTGTTCTTACCATGTTTTAAAATCATAATTTTTAATTTAGTTCATATATACGTTTTTTATACATTTATCTTTGCCCTAAATCCAATCCCTTCCCTCTGTCCTGTGCCAATTCAAAATATGAAGGTCCTTATTTGCCCCTGAACTTAAACGTTGAAGTTCCTGATCTTTCAAAGGCTATTATTATTATTAATTGACCCTTTTTTTTTTCCAATTATAGAAAATAAAAGAAGAGGAAGTATCACTATTGAAATATTCTTCTCTCCTGTAATTTTCTTCATCATATCTAAATGCCCGGGCTTAAGAACTTAAATAAATATTTTAAATAATGATATGAGAACTTGAAGGATATTTTTGCCTCATGGGACCTTAGCATTCATTCGTCATGCATAATAATTGATGATGAAACAAATTTACTACAGGAAATTATTGAGTTTGTGTCAATAGTAACAAGGGAAATTTTAAGTGATTCAAGCAATGCTGAAAGAATTAAGGCCATAAAGAATGCATATTTTGGATAAAATAATTTCTTTTAAAATTATAAGATAGCATCGTCATGGTAGCAAGTGGTGACATCTTCTCGCAGTGCTTAGTTTGGTGAAAGCTTGCATGCAATCCACCAATTTCTTCAAGTGTGATCTTAAAATATTTTGCATGCAAACAGTTGGCTTTTGCAATAAATCAAAAGTCACTTGAATGCAAAGAAAGTCTCACCCGTTGTGTAATTATATTCTTGAATTATAGTGTTATTGCTGTAGAATGTGAGTTAATGAAATAGCAAGCGATCAACGAATAGTTGATTTGCAATGTAAATTGACCAATTGCTTTGAAGAGCCAATATAATTTGGTGCCTTACAATCTGTCTTTCTTGAATGCCTGTCTTCCCTAATTAGTAGTTGTGTGAGCTGATATTTTTTTGCAGGTTAATCTGGTTTCATAGCAAGCGTTGCCCATTGTTCAACAATCCTGGCGTTATTCCATCATTTTGTATGGGAGCCAATGGATTCTCATAAGTGTGTTGAGCACAGAGCGTAAGGCCAGAGTGGGAGTTTTGAGAGCTGTTCGAGTTGCGTTGTAGATTAATAAATCAGAATACTGATAAAGATAATCATTGATGTGTTGCTTCTGTGGGAGGCACTTTTATTGTTGAAACAAATATGGCATCATCTTAAAGGACGGCAATACAAAATATTAATGACGAGAACTTCAGTTTTGTGGAAGCTGAAGATAAGAAGAAATCGACAATAGCAATGTCTTAGAGCTTTGAAGATTTAGAAGGTTGAGCTGACATGTTCTTGACATTGTTGTGCTTGCTAACTCACAGTGAGCCTTGGTTGATACCAAGGAGTCTAATTTCACATGACTTCCCATATGGAGTGGTTCTTCAATTAAGACGAGTACATGAGTATTTTTAAAGTTAGTGTACGTTGGGGCAATAGAAAATTCAACCAATGAAGAAAAAAATTGACAGTAGTATATTAGATCTTTAGAGATTTAAAGGGTTGTGGTGACATGTACTTGACATTGTTGTGCTTGCCAATTCACAGTGAGTTTTTGTTGGTACCATGGGGTCTCATTTCACATGACTTGTCATTAGGAGGTGGTTCAATTATGATGAGCATAATGGTGGAAAAGAGTTCTTAAGCAACCATCAGAGTTATTGGAGCATTGGTTGATAATGTGTGATGGTTCAACTTAGAGACAAAAGATACTGTTTGATAGATCCGAGAGCCTCATTTCACTTGACTTATCACATGTAGTGGTTTCTCAATTATGGGGAGTGTAATGATGGAAAAGTGTTCTTAGGCGAATACCATAGTCATTGGATCAGTGGTTGTGAAGGCATGTGATTTGGCTCATAAGATAGAAGAACCAAGAGGATACTAGGTGTCGTGCATATTCCAAGTTTGTCATGGAGAGTCTACTTTTTGTCGTTTGTTGATATTTGGATGATATAAATATCACCAAGGTGGGCTGTAGAATGGTTCAAGGTGCTTTCGTCTTGGTTGATAATTTGATGCTTTGGAACTTGTTAATGTGGCATCTTGGCAAGCAGGGCTTTCTTGGTCTTTGCTTGAAGCAAATCAAAGATGGATAGTTCTTGTAAAATTTTCAATCATGTGAAAGTCACATGTATAGGCAACGCAAAATAATGTTTGCTACAAGCAAATACAAAGATGGAAAAATTATAGTATTAGCACATGGTGATATTCGTGGGTTAGTGGAAATAAATTATAGTATTGACACATGGTGATATTCGTGGGTTAGTGGAAATAGCCTATATTGGGGTACCTTCTTATTCCATCACCTTCATCATTGATTACTAGGGTGTACTTATGAAGAAGAAATCCTAAGATTTTGAAAATTTCAAGAGCTAAAACTAAATGTCGAGAGGATGATGGGGAATATGTTGAAGGCATTGAGACAATGATAGTGGAAGAGTATTGTTCAAAGGAGTTTTATATATTTTGTTGACATTATGGGATAGTTCCTTGTACACTTTACAATAGAATAGAATGGTAGAAACGATGAATAAGACAATATTATATAACATTTTAAGTATGTGAAGAGATGTAGGGCTAAATAAATGTTTCTTGGTAGAGGCTTTCAATGGCACTCAAACTAGTGCTTCCTCTCCATAACCCTTGAAATTAGCCATGGCAGAATGAAACAAGAAAGAACAATATATGTCATAAGTTTTAGATCAAATATGGAAACCCACTAACATAATGGTCAATAACCTAAGGGATAAAAGCATGCCCACCCCTCTAGAGTCAATGTCGTTTGGTTGATGAAATGAGAGGGAGGGTGGGTCAGCTTTCCTTTTAGGGCTCGCAAACACTTAGTAATAGGAGCTTTACTAAGTCAAAGGAATCATTGAGCTAATAGATAAGAAGCATACCTACCCTTTGGTTGGGCCCCTAGAATGGATGGAGAAGTGTAGGGTGATGTGAATCAAGGGAAGAATATAGTACCAATGATTGTGTAGCTTATTGAGCTCCTTTCAACGCCCTTTAGAGTTAAAGTAGTTTAGTTCATGAAATAAGAGGGAGGGAGGGCTAACCTGTCTTTGAGGGCTCACAAACACTTAGTTATAGGAGTTTTACCAAGTCAAAGGCATCACTTTCACAACTTGCATCTTTGGCTCCTTTCTTGGGACCTTACTAGACTTCCCTAGACGAACATACGGTAAATACTTTGTGAAGTAAGGGGCATTGCCAATTCCTCTTTGGTTTGGGGTGGACCTCCTTATTTCCAACCTACTTTAGTCTCAAGTAATGTTTTGGAAAATACTTCTTTTTATCAAGGATTCGACCCTTAGCTAACAACCTTTGTTCGATAAGGAAGGATGGGAGATGCATAGGCTTGCATTTCCAGACTTGGCCTATCAAGTATTTTTACCACTTATTCTTATCTATTTGGCTTTGGTTGTTGTTCCCTCAATTGATTAGCGCTGGTAAGGGTTAGATAATTTCGGTAATAAATGGTACTACTTATTTTCCATCAAATTGATTAGCCTTGTGATAGCATCGAGGGTAGGGTCAATCTTGAGGCCATGGGCCGACTACTCTACCCCGCCATCAATTGTTATGCCCATATCATTACTAGAAGTATTACCATGACCCCTTCCTCAAGACCTTTCAAGCATGTCTTGATCATTATGAACACTTGATCTTGGTAGCTATTGAGGGAAGAACTTAGTCCTTGTTTTGAGTGATTATTTCCTAGCCAAATAAGAGAAGACTGCACGAGATAAGCTAGCATGAAAACAAAGCTAGGAAGGTAGAATCCATTTGCTACAAGGAGGGTGAGCTTTTGCTTAATACCTAGTTGACCCATTGATTGAAAGGAGGGACTCTTCTAGTGAAGTGATATTTCCCTTTTGATTAAGGTTATGAAGTTATCCTAACTAAGGTGCAAGACCCACTCTAGGGAAAGTAGACTAGTCAAGACCTGGTATACTTAGGACCATAATTCCTTCATTTCAAGGCCTTATTATTGTTTGATGACTTTAAGTCTTCATTTGTTAATTAGGGAAAGCAAGTCGGAAGGACAAAGAGTACCCTTCTTTCATGAACGAATATGAGAAAAGAACAAAGTTATCGACTTAACCAGAATTATAACCTCAAAACGAGAACTCTTTCTCTTAAAACCCATATTTTTGCATACAAAATATGAAAATCAACCTTCGAATCAAAAAGTGGTGATGGCTTTAAAAGCTCATAAAGTTGCCCAGAAAAACCTTAAAATCAACAATAAATAAATAGAAATAAAAAAATCTTTTAAACAAATATATTCAAAACCAAAATTTAAAAAAAAGTGAATTTTTTTTTTAAAATTTTCTTGAAACCATAATTTAATTTAATTAAATAATAATAATAATAATAAAACCCTAAAAACATTAAAAAAAAAATGAAAAAAATCTTAAAAATAAACAAAATGCAAAAAAAAATATTGAAAAAAATCTAAAATAAAAATATATAAAAAATAAAATAAATAAAAAAATAAAAAATATTTAAAAACTAAAAAAATTTAAACTAAAACTTTAAAAATTAATTATATATATATATATATGGATATGTATATTCTAAAAAACAATTTATACACAAAAGCAAAACAAATTTAATTAAAATTAAAAACAATTTAAAAAAAAATTAAAATAAAAAAAAGTTAGCAGCGGATCCATGTGAGGTGGGCGAGTCGGGCATCGCCCCTCCCCGCCCTGCATCTCTTTATTTTTCTTATATGTTTTTTAAATTTTTTGTGTTTATAATTTTAAGTAATTTTTAAATTTTTGTTTTTTTGGTATATATATATATAATTTGTTCTCCATTGATTTTTTTTTTTTTTTACCTTTATTTAATTTTCCAAAATTTTTCCTTGTTTTCTAAATATTTTTAATTTTTTGAGTTTTTCTTTTTCCTTTTTAGTTTTTTAATGGTTTTTCTTAATTTTTTTTAATTCCAATTCTTTGATTTTTTTTAGTTTCTAACTAAAATAATTTGGGGTTACACTTCTATATATTTTTAATTTTTTGAGTTTTTCTTTTTCCTTTTTAGTTTTTTAATGGTTTTTCTTAATTTTTTTTAATTCCAATTCTTTGTATTTTTAGTTTCTAACTAAAATAATTTGGGGTTACACTTTTTTTTAATGAGTGTTTTGTTTTAATTTTTTTAAAGAGTTTTTTTTTTTTTNCGAGTCGGGCATCGCCCCTCCCCGCCCTGCATCTTTTTATTTTTCTTATATGTCTTTTAAATTTTTTGTGTTTATAATTTTAAGTAATTTTAAATTTTTTTATTTTTTTGGTATATATATATATAAAATTGTTCTCCATTGATTTGTTTTTTTATCTTTATTTAATTTTCCAAATTTTTTCCTTAATTTATATATTTTTAATTTTTTGAGTTTTCTTTTTCCTTTTTAGTTTTTTAATATTCCAATTCTTTGTTCTTTTAGTTTCTAAGTAAAATAATTAGGGGTTACACTTTTTTTTTTAACGAGTGTTTTGTTTTAATTTTTGGGGTTACACTTTATTTTTTAATGAGTGTTTTGTTTTAATTTTTTTAAAAACTAATTGGTAGAGTTTTATTTTTTTTAATTCCAATTCTTTGTTTTTTTAGTTTCTAACTAAAATAATTTGGGGTTAATTTTTTTAATGAGTGTTTTGTTTTAATTTTTTTAAAAATTAATTGGTAGAGTTTTTTTTTTCTATTTTTTTAAGAGTCTAAGCAATGATTTAAGAGTCGATTTTGAGTTGTTTATTGATGATTGTACTAGTTGTTGAGACCACAGTTTCATTGCCTTTTAATTTGAGGGTCAATTTTAAAGTCTCGGTGCTACTGGTAGCATCACCTTTTAATTTGAGGGTCAATTTTAAAGTTGGTAGCATCATCTTTTAATTCGATGGTCAATTTTAAAGTCTTTATCCACAATTACATCAATTATCAACTCAACGAGTCTGAGTTTTAACCACCGTAAAAAAAAGGTGCTACCGATAATGCCACTTTTTGATTTAGGGGTAAAAATAACGACTCTAAAAAAATGAGAACTTTAAAGAATTCTTGTTAAGTTGGTAACTTTGTTAAAAACCCTTACAAACAAAGGCCTTGACTAACACCTTTCCCATGACAAAGGAAAATTGACTTTATTATATTCCTCAAAATCTTTGTAAAACTGAGAAATACTAAAACATTACCTATGATGAAGTAAGATAGGATTTCCTTGACCCCTCAAACCACTTAGAAGGTTTTTAGACAAGCCTCACCCCACTCAACATTGATTGGGCATTTATTCCCCTATTTCCCCTCTTATTTTAGAGCAGCAACAAAAATTCTTCAGAAGGGAGGGTCAAGAAGGGAGGGTCAAGATTCTATCCTTAATGATTACCCTCTATATATACCAACCATTTTTTAAAGTAAGTGAACTATGCCTTCTTGAAACCATTTTTTATATACGAACCATTTTTTAAAGTAAGTGAACTATGCCTTCTATCATGAAGTGTTTGCCTCTGCCCATCTATATTACCTATGTGATTTAGTAAGTGCCCATCCAATATGGCTAGCAAGTGATCCTCTTATTATTAGTCCCTGTGTAGCCAAGGGACTATAGCTTTCACTTTGAGGTCAAACGACTTTGACCACATATTAACTGGTGCTTTCTAGGACATTAGTTGGTGCATTCTGTATTTCCATTCAAATTTTCTATTATCCTGATTTATTTAAAAAAATAATTTATTTTCTTATTTATTAACTATTATATATCGAGTATTTGATTGGTTCATAGCTGGTTGATGTGATATTATTGCCATGGTGTATACGATTTTCTTTTCGAAATTGTTCTGATTAAAAAACAAATTAAAAAAAAACAAATTTATGATTGGTTGTTTAGGCTTGCTGTAGGTCTGTAAATCCACTTGGAAGATTGTTTTTACATCATTGCAACACATAATCTGCTACCTGCTTGCTAGTGAAGATGCATGAGCTAGGAGACAGGGATACAAGTTACCGCATTTCACTGTCAATGGCATTACTTTGCTGCTCGATAGATGAAGCTGCTGTTGCTTGATAGATGAAGCTGCTGCAGGCTGCTGCTATCTTGATTTGATACTAGTTAGCCTGCTCAGTGGTTATTCTCTGGAGAAGGCATAGGGAAAAAATGGTAGTCGACGCATTTGTGCTGGAGAAGAGAACTTGATCCTGGAGAAGAGCCCTGATTTGACTGCAGAAGCCCCATATTGTTCTGAAGATTGTTGAAATATGCATTATTGAACTAGTCTTTGGTCATAGTGTCAAGTGGTGCCATTGTATTTACATCGACAAGCTTTACGGATTTTTATGTATGATAGATGCAAGAACAATTTTGATTTCAATGTATCAATTTGCTTGTGACTTTTCAGACTTCAAATGCATCTAGAGCTTTCTCACGCTTGAATTTGAAAACTTGCTGTAACAGAAGTCTAGCTTTACTGGACGCTACGATAATGACGAGTTTCCATTTTTGTTGTGTCTTGAACGTAGTTGTTTGAATTTTTTTATGAGGTTCACTTTGTACTATAATTTTGAGCATGAAAGCTAGATTTCTTTTTTTTAAATGTAATTCCTGGTAAAATAGTGGTAAGCCACAACTGTATCCTCGTGAATTTATAAGCTTAAGCAGTTTGTAGAGCACACTATTTGCATAGGCTAACCGTCATAATATAATGCAACATACATGAAATGTAACTAGTTTTTATTGAATGGGCGGCTCTCTTGCAGTATGATTTGAACTACCCAGAGGAAATCATCACGAAGATCAACAATTTTTATGGTACTCATGAATATTGGGGTCAAAGCTGGGTTATAATAAAATCGCTAACTTTTCATACAAATCAAAGCAAACTCGATCCATGTGGGTTGGAACAAGGAAAGTACTTTGAGAGTAACGAGGGGAAGATTATAGGGATCCATGGATTCAATAGTGTAGCTTTTGTTGACTCAGTCAGAGTCTATATGCTGAGATCAAAGAATAGTTTTTGTTGACATGATGATCAAGAGATTTTAAACTTTTTTTTGTAAGTTTGGGATATGTTTTTGGTGGGCTTAGGATTTTGTAGATGGTTGAGGTTACCTAGCCTATGTTTTGAAGATTCTTGAACGATTGCCATATTTCTAAAGGAAGGTATGGTAATTTTCTACAGTTTCCTCCATTTTAGAGTTTGGGAAGTTCATTTTTAACAGTGAAATTGTTGCTAACGATCATACCCTACTTGTATATTACTATTTTTTTTAAATGTAATGCTTCGTTTCAGCTAAGATTTAGTTTTTTATACAAACATCTATTTGTATAAAGTTTTGCAGATAGTAAAGTTGAGTAGATAGTAAAGTTGAACATGATACCTGTATCTCACCCCTACTTCTCCAATTTCAAAGAAAAACCCTAGTTCAACCAAATTGAAATTTCTTTCCAATTCCAAATAATATAGTTAGTGGAGAACAAACCATGAATTTTTATTTCTAGCCAATTCCAAATAATAGAACCTTGGTTCAACCAAACTGCTATTTCTTACCAATTCCAATTAATAGAGTTATTGAACAACAAACCATGGATTTCTATTGCATTCATTAAGTTCTACAAAACAAAATACCTCTTGCCCGATGAGATCAACATCGACAATGATTTAGTTATTTCCTTGACTGTTCTTGCCTTATGCCTGGAGGGTTTAATGAATGAGCCAAGGGAGATTGAGAAATTCATTCATGAGCTCCTGTAGTGGGAGAATACTTGGAATCTATAACGCTAGAAAGGCTCTAAGTCTGATCAAACATGACAACAATTTGGTTGTTGTCATATGCATGGGAGAGACACCTCCATTCCTGACCAAAATCTCCCATGAACCAGGTTTCACAGCTGCTACCTCTTAGTGGACAACTGGATGCCATGCATTGTGCTATCCGTAAATCGATGCTATTCCCAAATTTCCATGTGGGAAAAGTGCATGTTGAAATGGCGTGTTTCATTAGTGAGTGAGGTGGCTTGAAGTTCAAAAGGCTGCAATGACCAATCAAAATAATACTGCTAATAGACAATTTCATCGACAGATTGATTAATTTTGGAATAGGTATACATGTTAAAAATTACATCCAAGGAAAAAATTCGGATATTATTTATTGGACAAAATAAAATCTGAATTGAATGGTATGTGATTCCGTCATTATTATACTCTTAAGATTGAAATCGTGCCCAAAATTTTGGGCCTGGTTTTCTCCTTTTGCACTTACATCTAAGACCTTGCAATCATAATAATTCCTTGGATCCTCATTTGTTTTAAGCAAGAATTAGTGTCTTGTGTCTTTTCGTTTTGAAATAACAAAAATTCTACATGCACATAGTTATATACCTTTCCTTCTTGCAGTACAACGAGGAATTCTAGGGCGATTGAGCACTACCTCTCTTACACTATCCAACTTGTTTGGGACGATAACGACATATTGCATGTCATCAACCATTGGAATTTATAGTTTCAAACATGGATGATTTTAGGGGCTAAATTTCGCTCATGGGCTAATTTTCCATGGTTTTTCCAAAAACGAGATTCACTATTTTAAAAATGGTTCGCCCAAATTCTATAGGATAAAATTATTTTACCTTAAAAATCGCCAAAATTTTATAAAAACTATATAAAATCCTTAGAAATTTGAATATTTTTACAAAAATATCGCCAAACATTTATAGTTGGCATACGAAGGATTAGTAAGATTCGCCAAAATTTCTACATTTTAAAATAAATTTCAATCCTTAAAATCATCCCTGGTTTCAAACCACATTTAAGGTTAAAAACTATCCTTATAGTTAAGGAATAACTAAATTAAATAATCCTTCTGTAGGACAACACCAGAAAGAAAGGAATGGTTAATGGATCTAAGATTTTTGTTTATCTAATTAATAAAGTGGCCATCCAAAGCTCGTTATAGTTTGCCTCTTATTATTTAATTAATTTAATTTCTAATGAACAGATCGAGAGTATGTTCTCGAGCATCAATCAAATTCATGCTATTGGAATTATTCCCGTGTTAATTGTCTATAGTTATAACATGCAGTTATGTGTGGAATTTGGTTCTCTGTCACACTTCTTTCTCAGTTCTCTACCACATCCTTGAAACAAAATATTCTAAGATAAATGATTTAGTCCAAGTGTAATCTTGATACAAATGTATTAAGACTACCTACTTCCCTTAATGCGTCAACTAAATCTTCCAACTGTATATTACACATCATTGTCCTCGGTTTCTATTATGGATCTGTTCTCTCATCGATTCAGGGTGTTGTCCTCGTTGTCCACGTAAAAATATTTTAGTTACATGTAAAAATAATTATAGATACATGATGTTGATTAAAAGACTGAGAGTAGCCTAAACGCGACGAGCACAAGTATTAAAGTCTTAAATCGTCAAAAGTGCACCTTGAGATACCATTTGGGAAATCTACTTTCATTAGGTTTGGTACCAATTATTTCCTTGAGTTTTAATATTTTGACTGTTGTTTAAAATGCTAATGATGTGATTAATTATGTATGAGATATTGTTTATATCAAGGACCAATTTAACGATGTAATTTCTTACTTTAAATTTCAAAATTATGATTTAAAGTTTTTAAGTTTAATAGTGTTAATTCCAGACTAATGCATTTCAATTTTGTCCACTAAATTTTCTTAAAAAAAGAATACATAATCCAATCACCTGATCACTGGTGTATGAAAGTGTTGAAGTTACAGTCCCTTTCACTATGCCTACTACAACAACAACATCACACTATTATTATCTTCACCAATATATATTACTTAAAAGTGTGAATAAAATGGACTTATGTTGCCACAAAATATTCTAATTTGAGTACATTTTAGGTTATTCATCAGGTCAAACTAACTTTTAGAATTCTATTCCACTAAAATTTACATCTATATTGTTGTCATATTGTTTGCCTTTGCTACATCGCAGGGACTAGCTGCCATGCAACTTCATCTTGTTTATGTATTATCTAGTAAATTCCAATATGGTTAGCTAGTGATCAACATCTTTCGAAATATAATATGAATATATATTTTTCTTATCTGTGTAGGGATTGGTAATTGAGCTATTGAGAAAAACCCCAAGCTATAAAAAAAAATCCTTCTCCCTTTTAGATCATACCCAAGGCTTTTGTTAGACTTATTTGAGTTCTTGTATTTTTGGAATGAGATTGTCATGGAATTGAGTAATTTTCTTTTTACAAGAACTGTAGAAATTTGTATTAAAAGGTGTGGATAAATCCACTTGTAGCACAAAAAAATGCAATGATAGGCCTTCAACATTTAGATTCTTTGAAAATTGAGACTACTATAACAAAATTTGTGTCCACATATTTGCCAACTTTCCTAACTATGACATTTCTGTTATATTTCGAGGAATACAACGTATAGAAAACTCCATTTAATATGCATATTGTTAAACAAAACATGACTCTTGAAAATTATAGTATCAACTACTTGGTTCCTTTTTTACCTCCGGATGTTCATGCTGCTCCCAATTTGCGTCCCATTGTTGGCTCGTTGAGGTCTGGCACTTGATTCACAGTGGCTGTTGATAGATTTCTTGAAGCTTCCTGGGTGTTGTTGGGGGTGTTGGGATGCTTATAGTTGTTCTCCATCTAATCTAGATGTCCTTGCATGTTCTCCATTTGATTTCGCTGGTCCTCAATTTGGTTGCGTTGAGCGTACACTTCATCTTGTAGTCTTTCATGAGGTGCCGGTGTTGTGAGAGAGTTTCTAGCTCGAAGGTCATCGTGGAGCTGATTTCTTCTAGGTGAATTCTCAGCCTTTGGCACTTAGAACATTCCTTCTCTGAATCTTGTTGTCCTTTCCCTACAAAATAATCTAGCGAGTTCGTGGCCCTTTCTCCTTGAGAGACTCCTACTTGTTATCCATGGTGCTAGCAGGGTGGCGGTTCTGAAAGTGGCGAGGGAGAGCACACCAAGACCTAAAAGTGGACGGGGAAGAAAAGGGCCTGGAAGTGGAAAGGGAGGAAGCTTCACCCAGGCAAAGCCAAGCTGGGAGATGTCGAGAGAGGTGTCTCAGAGAGGGTGCAAGAGAGAAATCAAGGAGGAAGCAAAGGACATACGCCATAAAATCCTAGGGAGAGTTTGAGAAGGCCACAAAATAGAGTCAGGCCAGGAACGTTGAATTATAACCCCCCAAGTCGCAACCACTGACGAATTCATGACAGACAGACAAGGAAGTACCCAAATCACATAATAATGAGAAGATCTTGGAAGTACTCGGATGAACTGGGTTGCTGTACTTAGATCCTTTGCAAACCCAAACCAAGGACTGAATCCGTCGTCATCCAAACGTCTCCACGCTGCGTCAACCCTGCTGCACAATCGACCCATATGATCCAGATCTTTTGCCTGCCTGCTACCCACGAATTCAACTGAGCGGGCAATGTTACCATCCCTTGCCATGATGAAATGGGCGTACCATTTCCCATTAGCACGATTTAACCCCTTCTTTGCCTTAATTCTTTATAGTTTTCGCCTCCACGTGTCAAATCACATGCTGGAACTACAATTGCCTCTTGATTTCCCTAGCGCGTGGTGGGTCCTGGTCCTATGGTGAGCGACAATCATTATGTTGGGGGGGGGGCTAAACATTTCTCATCATCCACTCCTAATGTTCCGGGTGGTTTTCCTATGGTTAGGTTGGCCATTTTGTCAGCTTCAACATTATTGCCTCTAAGGACTTGAAAAAAATTGACCTTCAAGGTCCTCGAGGAGAGTCGAATTCTGTTTATGACTCATATTTTTTGGCTCAAAACCCAGGATCATCATTCTTATGATCGTCTTCGAATCTCCTACTACATTTAGAGTTTGAATTTGTCGCTGGTTTGCCAATTGAATACCTTTTAGAAGGGAATAAGCCCCAACATTATTATTGGTTTCCTTCCCTAGGTTCCAGTAGAAGTTCAAGATTCTTTTTCCTTCGCGTTCGAAGAGACCCCCCCTCCCTCACTCGCACCTCCCTCCCCTGCATGGAATTGAGTAATTAAAGAAGCTGTCAGTGCCATTTATTTTATATGAGCATTTCCTTATGTTCGAGAGTCTAAATATGGGATCTTTTTCTCTCTTTTTCGTCCTTTGGTATACTATCCATAGTTACCGAAATGAGATATTAGCTTATGTTACATAAATACTTTGCTAAACAAGGGATACTAAAGACTTACCTGAGGCTATGGAAAAATTCTAGAAATGACTTCACCTTTAGACACTTGACCTGGGGCTATGGAAAAATTCTAGAAACGACTTCGCCTTTAGACACTTGACCTGGGGCCATATGTCACGAAATATTTACCCCTGCTTATCTATATCATGTAAGTGATTTAGTAAGTGCACAATCAATATGGCTAGTTATTTATCCTCTTATTATTTACATTATTATCTTGTAAATGCCCAATCAATATGGATAGTTAGTTATCCTCTTATTATTTACATAATTATTTAGTAAATGCCTAACCAATATAACTATCTAGTGATCAACCTCGTTCAAAATATAATGTAAATATATTCTCTACTTATCTGTGCATAAGCATTAGCAACTGAGCCATTGAACAAACCCCATGCTATAATGATGGCCTTCTCCCCTTTTAAACCATACCCAAAGGCCTTTGTTCTTAACAAATCCAAGCTTTTGTATCTTTGGAATGATCCCTTTTAGACCATAACCAAAGGTCTTTGTTCTTAACAAATCCAATGAACTTTTGTATCTCTGGAATGACACTGTCGTGGAATTGAGTAATTGAAAGAAGTTATTAAAACTCTATTTATTTTATATGGGCATCTTTGAGAATTCTTAATGCTTGGGAGTTTGAATATGGGGTCCTTATCCTTCTTTTCTTCTTTGAGTATACTATCCTTGGTAATCGAAATCAGATATTAGTTTGTGTGAAAGCATTGCTTTCCTAAAAGATTTCCTTAGGACTTAGGGTTTGTCTTTATACACTTGACCATCGAGAGAGGGGAATCGATGTGCTCGATCGATAGAGATGGGTCATCTTTTTCTTCACTCTAATTATCGAAAAGCATACAAGTCAATACTTTTGAGATAACCTTCGATAACTATTGGGTTGAGTGGGGCTTTGGGTCGAGTGTCATCAATCACAGTGTTACATTTTCTCTTTATACTCTCTCTAATTTTACAAACATTATATTCATAAACCAAAATCCTTGAAAAGATTCAAGGAAGTTACTCTCTTTATTATATTTCTAATTTCTAATTATTGAAAGTANTTCTAGGGTCAATTTTAAAGTCTTGGTCTCGGTGCTACTGGTAGCATCACCTTTTAATTCGATGGTCAATTTTAAAGTCTTTATCCACAATTACATCAATTATCAACTCAACGAGTTTGAGTTTTAACCACCATAAAAAAAAGGTGCTACTAATAATGCCACTTTTTGATTTAGGGGTAAAAATAACGACTCTAAAAAAATGAGAACTCTAGAGAATTCTTGTTAAGTTGGTAACTTTGTTAAGAACCCTTACAAACGAGAGCCTTGACTAACACCTTTCCCATGACAAAGGAAAATTGACTTTATTATATTCCTCAAAATCTTTGTAAAACTGAGGAATACTAAGACATTACCTATGATGAAGTAAGATAGGATTTCCTTGACCCCTCAAACCACTTAAAAGGTTTTTAGACAAGCCTCACCCCACTCAACATTGATTGGGCATTTATTCCCCTATTTCCCCTCTTATTTTAGAGTAGCAACAAAAGTTCCTCAGAAGGGAGGGTCAAGATTCTATCCTTAATGATTACCCTCTATATATACCAACCATTTTTTAAAGTAAGTGAACTATGCCTTCTTGAAACCATTTTTTATATACTAACCATTTTTTAAAGTAAGTGAACTATGCCTTCTATCATGAAGTGTTTGTCTCTGCCCATCTATATTACCTATGTGATTTAGTAAGTGCCCATCCAATATGGCTAGCAAGTGATCCTCTTATTATTAGTCTCTGCGTAGCCAAGGGACTATAGCTTTCACTCAGAGGTCAAACAACTTTGACCACATATTAACTGGTGCTTTCTAGGACATTAGTTGGTGCATTCTGTAGACTGGATATCATATTACACACTCTATTTGTATTTCCATTCAAATTTTCTATTATCCTGATTTATTTAAAAAAGATAATTTATTTTCTTATTTATTAACTATTATATATCGAATATTTGATTGGTTCATAGCTCGTTGATGTGATATTATTGCCATGGTGTATACGATTTTCTTTTCAAAATTGTTCTGATTAAAAAATGAATTAAAAAAAAACAAATTTATGATTGGTTGTTTAGGCTTGCTGCAGGTCTGTAAATCCACTTGGAAGATTGTTTTTACATCATTGCAACACATAATCTGCTACGTGCTTGCTAGTGAAGATGCATGAGCTAGGAGTCAGGGATACAAGTTACCGCATTTCAGTGTCAATGGCATTACTTCGCTACTCGATAGATGAAGCTGCTGTTGCTTGATAGATGAAGCTGCTGCAGGTTGCTGCTATCTTGATTTGATACTAGTTAGCCTGCTCAGTGGTTATTCTTTGGAGAAGGCATAGGGAAAAAATGGCAGTTGACGCATTTGTGTTGGAGAAGAGAACTTGATCCTGGAGAAGAGACCTGATCTGACTGCAGAAGCCCCATATTGTTTTGAAGATTTTTGAAATACTCATTATTGAACCAGTCTTTGGTCACAATGTCAAGTGGCGCCATTGTATTTACATCAACAAGCTTTACGGATTTTTATGTACGATAGATGCAAGAACAATTTTGATTTCAATGTATCAATTTGCTTGTGACTTTTCAGACTTCAAATGCATCTAGAGCTTTCTCACGCTTGAATATGAAAACTTGCTGTAACAGAAGTCTAGCTTTACCGGACGCTACGATAATGATGAGTTTCCATTTTTGTTGTGTCTTGAACGTGGTTGTTTGAATTTTTTTATGAGGTTCACTTTGTACTATAGTTTTGAGCATGAAAGCTAGATTTCTTTTTTTTAAATGTAATTCCTGGTAAAATAGTGGTAAACCACAACTGTATCCTCGTGAATTTATAAGCTTAAGCAGTTTGTAGAGCACACTAATTGCATAGGCTAACCGTCATAATATAATGCAACATACATGAAATGTAACTAGTTTTTATTGAATGGGTGGCTCTCTTGCAGTATGATTTGAACTACCTAGAGGAAATCATCACGAAGATCAACAATTTTTATGGTACTCATGAATATTGGTGCCAAAGCTGGGTTATAATAAAATCGCTAAATTTTCATACAAATCAAAGCAAGCTCGATCCATGTGGGTTGGAACAAGGAAAGTACTTTGAGAGTAACGAGGGGAAGATTATAGGGATCCATGGATCCAGTAGTGTAGCTTTTGTTGACTCAGTCAAAGTCTATATGCTGAAGTTATGAATCAAAGAATAGTTTTTGTTGACATGATGATCAAGAAATTTTGAACTTTGTTTTGTAAGTTTGGGATATGTTTTTGGTGGGCTTAGGATTTTGCAAATGGTTGAGGTTACCTAGCCTATGTTTTGAAGACTCTTGAATGATTGTCATATTTCTAAAGGAAGATATGGTAATTTGCTACAGTTTCCTCCATCTTAGAGTTTGGGAAGTTCATTTTTAACAGTGAAATTGTTGCTAACGATCATACCCTACTTGTATATTACTATTTTTTTTTAAATGTAATGCTTGGTTTCAATTAAGATTTAGTTTTTTATACAAACATCTATTTGTATAAAGTTTTGCAGATAGTAAAGTTGAACATGATACCTGTATTGCACCCCTACTTCTCCAATTCCAAATAAAAACCCTAGTTCAACCAAATTGAAATTATATAGTTAGTGGAGAACAAACCATGAATTTTTATTTCTAGCCAATTCCAAATAATAGAACCTTGGTTCAACCAAACTGCTATTTCTTACCAATTCCAATTAATAGAGTTACTGAACAACAAACCATGAATTTCTATTGCATTCATTAAGTTCTACAAAACAAAATACCTCCTCCCCATGAGATCAACATCGACAATGATTTAGTTATTTCCTTGACTGTTCTTGCCTTATGCTTGGAGGATTTAATGAATGAGCCAAGGGAGATTGAGAAATCCATTCATGAGCTCCTGTAGTGGGAGAATACTTGGAATCTATAACGTTAGAAAGGCTCTAAGTCTGATCAAACATGAGCAGTGTATTTTTGAAGGTTGTTGTCATATGCATGGGAGAGACACCTCCATTCTCGACCAAAATCTCCCATGAACCAGGTTTCACAGCTGCTACCTCTAAGTGGACATCTGGATGCCATGCATTGTGCTATCCGTAAATTGAAGCTATTCCCAAATTTCCATGTGGGAAAAGTGCATGTTGAAATAGCGTGTTTCATTAGTGAGCGAGGTGGCTTGAAGTTCAAAAGGCTGCAATAACCAATCAAAATAATACTGCTAATAGACAATTTAATCGACAATTTCATTTTGGAATAGGTATACATGTTAAAAATTACATCCAAGGAAAAAATTCGGATATTATTTATTGGACAAAATAAAATCTGAATCGAATGGTATGTGATTTCGTCATTATTATACTCTTAAGGTTGAAATCGTGCCCAAAATTTTGGGTCTGGTTTTCTCCTTTTGCACTTACATCTCAGCCCTTGCAATCATAATAATTCCTTGGATCCTCATTTGTTTTAAGCAAGAATTAGTGTCTTTTGTCTTTTCGTTTTGAAATAACAAAAATTCTACATGCACATAGTTAGACACCTTTCCTTCTTGCAGTACAACGAGGAATTCTAGGACGATTGAGCGCTAACTCTCTTACACTATCCAACTTGTTTGGGACGATAACGACATACTGCATGTCATCAACCATTGGAATTTATAGTTTCAAACCACATTTAAGGTTAAAAAATATAGTTATAGTCAAGGAAGAACTAAATTAAATAATCCTTCTGTAGTACAACACCAGAAAGAAAGGAATAGTTAATGGATCTAAGATTTTTGTTTATCTAATTAATAAAGTGGCCATCAAAATCCCGTTATAGTTTGCCTCTTATTATTTAATTAATTTAATTTCTAATGAACAGATCGAGAGTATGTTCTCGAGCATCAATCAAATTCATGCTATTGGAATTATTCCCGTGTTAATTGTCTATAGTTATAACATGCAGTTTATGTGTAGAATTTGGTTCTCTGTCACACTTCTTTCTCAGTTCTCTACCACATCCTTGAAACAAAATATTCTAAGATATATGATTTTAGTCCAAGTGTAATCTTGATACAAATGTATTAAGACTACCTACTTCTCTTAACGCGTCAACTAAATCTTCCAACTGTATATTACACATCATTGTCCTCGGTTTCTATTATGGCTCTGTTCTCTCATTGATTCAGGGTGTTGTCCTCGTTGTCCACGTAAAAATATTTTAGTTACATGTAAAAATAATTATAGATACATGATGTTGATTAAAAGACTGAGAGTAGCCTAAACGCGACGAGCACAAGTATTAAAGTCTTAAATCGTCGAAAGTGCACCTTGAGATACCATTTGGGAAATCTACTTTCAGTAGGTTTGGTACCAATTATTTCCTTGAGTTTTAATATTTTGATTGTTGTTTAAAATGCTAATGATGTGATTAATTATGTATGAGATATTATTTATATCAAGGACCAATTTAACGATGTAATTCCTTAGTTTAAATTTCAAAATTATGATTTAAAGTTTTTAGTTTAATAGTGTTAATTCCAGACTAATGCATTTCAATTTTGTCCACTAAATTTTCTTAAAAAAAGAATACATAATCCAATCACCTGATCACTGTTGTATGAAAGTGTTGAAGTTACAGTCCCTTTCACTATGCCTACTACAACAACAACATCACACTATTATTATCTTCACCAATAGATATTACGTAAAAGTGTGAATAAAATGGACTTTTGTTGCCACAAAATATTCTAATTTGAGTACATTTTAGGTTATTCATCAGGTCAAACTAACTTTTAGAATTCTATTCCACTAAAATTTACATCTATATTGTTGTCATATTGTTTGCCTTTGCTACATTGCAGGGATTAGCTGCCATGCAACTTCATCTTGTTTATGTATTATCTAGTAAATTACAATATGGTTAGCTAGTGATCAACATCCTTCGAAATATAATATGGATATATTTTTTTCTTATCTGTGTAGGGATTGGTAATTGAGCTATTGAGAAAACCCCAAGCTATAAAAAAAATCCTTCTCCCTTTTAGATCATACCCAAGGCTTTTGTTAGACTTATTTGAGTTCTTGTATTTTTGGAATGAGATTATCATGGAATTGAGTAATTTTCTTTTTACAAGAACTGTAGAAATTTGTATTAAAAGGTGTGGATAAATCCACTGTAGCACAAAAAAGGCAATGATAGGCCTTCAACATTTAGATGCTTTGAAAATTGAGACTACTATAACAAAATTTGAGTCCACATATTTGCCAACTTTCCTAACTATGACATTTCTGTTATATTTCGAGGAATACAACGTATAAAAAACTCCATTTAATATGCATATTGTTAAACAAAACATGACTCTTGAAAATTATAGTATCAACTACTTGGTTCCTTTTTTACCTCTGGATGTTCATGCTGCTCCCAATTTGCATCCCATTGTTGGCTCGTTGAGGTCTGGAACTTGATTCACATTGGCTGTTGATATATTTCTTGAAGCTTTCTGGGTGTTGTTGGGGGTGTTGGGATGCTTATAGTTGTTCTCCATCTGATCTAGATGTCCTTGCATGTTCTCCATTTGATTTCGCTGGTCCTCAATTTGGCTGCGTTGAGCATACACTTCATCCTGTAGTCTTTCATGAGGTGTCGGTGTTGTGAGAGAGTTTCTAGCTCGAAGGTCATCGTGGAGCTGATTTCTCCTAGGTGAATTCTCAGCCTTTGGCACCTAGAACATTCCTTCTCTGAATCTTGTTGTCCTTTCCCTACAAAATAATCTAGCAAGTTCGTGGCCCTTTCTCCTTGAGAGACTCCTACTTGTTATCCATGGTGCTAGCAGGGTGGCGGTTCTGAAAGTGGCGAGGGAGAGTGCACCAAGACCCGAAAGTGGATGGGGAAGAAAAGGGCCCAGAAGTGGAAAGGGAGGAAGCTTCACCCAGGCAAAGCCAAGCTGGGAGACGTCGAGAGAGGTGTCTCAGAGAGGGTGCAAGAGAGAAATCAAGGAGGAAGCAAAGGACATACGCCATAAAATCCCAAGGAGAGTTCGAGAAGGCCACAAAATAGAGTTAGGCCAGGAACGTTGAATTATAACCCCCCAAGTCGCAACCACTGACGAATTCATGACAGACAGAAAAGGAAGTACCCAAATCACATAATAATGAGAAGATCTTGGAAGTACTCGGCTGAATTGGGTTGCTGTACTTAGATCCTTTGCAAACCCAAACCAAGGACTGAATCCGTCGTCATCCAAACATCTCCACGCTGTGTCAACCCTACTTCACGATCGACCCATATGATCCAAAGCTTTCGCCTGCCTGCTACCCACGAATTCAACTGAGTGGGCGATGTTACCATCCCTTGCCATGATGAAATGGGCATACCATTTCCCATTAGCACGATTTAACCCCTTCCTTGCCTTAATTCTTTCCAGTTGTTGCCTCCACGTGTCGAATCACATGCTAGAACTACAATTGCCTCCTGATTTCCCTAGCGCGTGGTGGGTCCTGGTCCTATGGTGAGCGACGATCATTATGTGGGGGGGGGGCTAAACATTCCTCATCATCCACTCCTAATGTTCTGGGTGGTTTTCCTATGGTCAGGTTGGCCATTTTGTCAGCTTCAACATTATTGCCTCTAAGGACTTGAAAAAAATTGACCTTCAAGGTCCTTGAGGAGAGTCGAATTCTGTTTATGACCGTTTTTAGACTTAGATTTTTTGGCTCAAAACCCAGGATCATCATTCTTATGATCGTCTTCGAATCTCCTACTACATTTAGAGTTTGAATTTGTCGCCGGTTTGCCAATTGAATACCTTTTAGAAGGGAATAAGCCCCAACATTATTATTGGTTTCCTTCCCTAGGTTCCAGTAGAAGTTCAAGATTCTTTTTCCTTCGAGTTCGAAGAGACCCCCCCTCCCTCACCCGCACCTCCCTCCCTTGCATGGAATTGAGTAATTAAAGAAGTTGTCAGTGCCATTTATTTTATATGAGCATTTCCCTATGTTCGAGAGTCTAAATATGGGATCTTTTTCTCTCTTTTTCATCATTTGGTATACTATCCATAGTTACTGAAATGAGATATTAGCTTATGTTACATAAATACTTTGCTAAACAGGGGATACTAAAGACTTACCTGGGGCTATGGAAAAATTCTAGAAATGACTTCGCCTTTAGACACTTGACCTGGGGCTATGGAAAAATTGTAGAAACGACTTCACCTTTAGACACTTGACTTGGGGCCATATGTCACGAAATATTTACCCCTGCTTATCTATATCATGTAAGTGATTTAGTAAGTGCACAATCAATATGGCTAGTTATTTATCCTCTTATTATTTGCATTATTATCTTGTAAATGCCCAATCAATATGGATAGTTAATTATCCTTTTATTATTTACATAATTATTTAATAAATGCCTAACCAATATAACTATCTAGTAATCAACCTCGTTCAAAATATAATGTAAATATATTCTCTACTTATCTATGCATAAGCATTAGCCACTGAGCCATTGAACAACCCCCATGCTATAAAGATGGCCTTCTCCCCTTTTAAACCATACCCAAAGGCCTTTGTTCTTAACAAATCCAAGCTTTTGTATCTTTGGAATGATCCCTTTTAGACCATACCCAAAGGTCTTTGTTCTTAACAAATCCAGTGAACTTTTGTATCTCTGGAATGACACTGTCGTGGAAGTGGAATTGAGTAATTGAAGAAGTTATTAGAAATCTATTTATTTTATATGGGCATCTTGAGAATTCTTAATGCTTGGGAGTTTGAATATAGGGTCCTTATCCTTCTTTTCTTCTTTGGGTATATTATCCTTGGTAATCGAAATGAGATATTAGTTTGTGTGAAAGCATTGCTTTCCTAAAAGATTTCCTTAGGACTTAGGGTTTGTCTTTATACACTTGACCATCGAGAGAGGGGAATCGATGTGCTCGATCGATAGAGAGATGGGTCATCTTTTTCTTCACTCTAATTATCGAAAAGCATACAAGTCAATACTTTTGAGATAACCTTCGATAACTATTGGGTTGAGTGGGGCTTTGGGTCGAGTGTCATCAATCACAGTGTTACATTTTCTCTTTATACTCTCTCTAATTTTACAAACATTATATTCATAAACCAAAATCCTTGAAAAGATTCAAGGAAGTTACTCTCTTTATTATATTTCTAATTTCTAATTATTGAAAGTACTTAATACTTTAAGGATAACTTTCTTTTATCTAACAATATTTCATTATAATATTATAATTATGATAGCATGTCTCCTCTTTAATGTTATTTTTAATTATAAACATTTTACAAAACACTACATATCCATGGTAAAACTCGTAAAACCAAAATATATAAAAGATAAAAATATTAAATTAGGATATTATGTCTTCTCTGTAATGTTATTTCTAGTTATAAACATTCTACAGGATACTATTTAAAGATATTTAATAAAATCGGTAGATTCGTCAAACCGAGGAGACCCAAGGTGAGTCAAAGACACTACCCATATAAACTTGCTCACAGATCATGCTAAGTAAGTAAGCCGAGTTTCGAACCTGAACGAGATCCCTATAAATGGGATGTCCATCGTTCAACTTATTTTTGCTATCTATATTTATAAACATTCTACAAGACACTACTTAAAGATATCTAGTAAAGCCAAAGTCTATAAAAGATTTATTGGTATTGTGTTCATCCTTTGTTTTTTTTTTTTTTTTAATTAGGAGAATTGGTAGATCCACCAATTGTTACCGAGGAGACCCAGGGTTGAGTTAGAGACACTACCCCTATAAACCTACCCACATACCACACTAAGCAAGTAAGCTGAGTTTCAAACCTGAATGGGACACCTATAAACGAGATGCATATCGTTCAACCTATTCTCTTTAGTGCTATCTCTAGTTACAAACATTATACAAGACATTACTTAAAGATATGATCCACCAATTGTCACCAAGAATACCCAAGGTCGAGTTAGAGACACTACCCCTATAAACCTGCCCAAACACCACGCTAAGCAAGTAAGTCGAGTTTCGAACCTGAACGAGACCTTATAAACATGATGTCCACTATTCAACCTATTCTCTGTAGTGCTATCTCTAGTTATAAACATTCTACAAGACACTACTTGAAGATATCTAGTAAAACCAAAATCTATAAAATATTTTTTGGTATTGTGTTCATTTATTTATTTTTAATCAGGAGAATATGTAGATCCACCAATTTTCACTGAGGAGACCTAGGGTCGATTCAGAGGCACTACCCCTATAAACCTGCCCATAGACTATGCTAAGCAAGTAAATTGAGTTTGAACTTGAACAAGAGCCCTATAAACAAGACATCCACTATTCAACCTATTCTCTGTAGTGCTATCTCTAGTTATAAACATTCTACAAGACACTACTTAAAGATATCTAGTAAAATCAAAATCTATAAAATATTTTTTGTTATTGTGTTCATTCTTCTTCTTTTTTTAATCAGGAGAATCAATAAATCTGCCAATTGTTACCGAGGAGACCTAGGGTTGAGTCAGAGACACTACCCCTATAGACTTTCCCATAGACTATGCTAAGCAAGTAAGCCGAGTTTTGAACTTGAGTGAGAGCCCTATAAATGGGACATCCACCATTCAACCTATTCTCTGTAGTTCTATATCCTACTTATAAACATTCTACACTTGATACTAATAAAGATGTCCATTAAAACCAAAATCTATAAAAGATTTTTTGATATTGTTTTTTTTTTTTAAATCACGAGANTGGTAGATCTGCCAATTGTCACCGAGGAGACCCAGGGCCGAGTCAGCGACACTAACCCTATTAACTTGCCCACAGACCACTCTAATCAAGTAAGCTGAGTTTTGAACTTGAACGAGACCCTTATTAACATGACGTCCACTGTTCAACCTATCCTCTGTAGTGCTATCTCTAGTTATAAACATTCTACAAGACACTACTTAAAGATATCCAGTAAAACCAAAATTTATAAAAGTTCATTTTTTTTTAATAAGGAGAATCAATAGATCCACCAATTGTCACCAAAGAGACCAAGGGTAGAGTTGGAGACACTACCCCTATAAACCTGCCCATAGACCACTCTAAGCAAGTAAGATGAGTTTCGAACCTAAACGAGACCCCTATAAAGAGGACATCCATCGTATAAACTTCTACAAGACACTTTATAAACTTCTACAAGACACTACTTAAAGATATCAAGTAAAACCAAAATCTATAAAATATATTTTGGTATTGTGTTCACTCTTTTTATAAACTTCTACAAGACACTACTTAAAAATATCCAGTAAAACCAAAATCTATAAAATATTTTTTGGTATTGTGTTCACTCTACCCCTATAAACCTGCCCATAGACCACACTAAGAGAGGTCCACCATCCAATCTATTCCCTATAATGCTTTCTCTAGTTATAAACATTCTTCAATACAATACTTAGAGATATCCAATAAATCAAAATCGTATTGTGTTCACTCTACCCCTATAAACCTGCCCATAGACCACGCTAAGAGAGGTCCACCATCCAATCTATTCCCTATAATGCTTTCTCTAGTTATAAACATTCTTCAATACAGTACTTAGAGATATCCAATAAATCAAAATCTATAAATGATTTTTTGGTATTGTGTTCATTTTTTTTTAAATCAAAAAAATTAATACCACCAATTATCACGAGGTCGAAAACACTACCCTCAACAAGTAAGTCTAGTTTTAAACTTAGGCACGAACCTATAAACAAGACATCTAGTGTTCAACCTAGCCCGATGAACTATTATGTTCATTCTTATACCATCTCTTCATATTGAAATGAAAAAAAGCCTCCCTAAACACGAAACACTTTTAAGGCATGAAACTAATAAATCAAACTTTTTATGCTACGACGATTAAGAGCAAACTCATCGTATTCAACCCGTAGAGGATCAATTCAACGTGAATTCATTGCTCGCAACAAAGAACTCCCAACCAACTTTCTTGCTCATTAGTAACACCGAGATCAAGAAACTAATGAATGCTTCTTCAACCAAACGTAGCTGCATGTGTTAAACGTGATTGATCCATCACTGTATATTATTTATATACGAAATTATCAATTCATCCTCCAGTAGTCTTGACATAGTCGAAAAGTCCAGTGGCACCATTGGCATCTCATTCAATCACATGCACCATTCACTGCGACTATAGTGACCTTCGGGTGGGGGAGGAGATGGACAATCAGTTAAAAAGAAAGTAGGTGCAGGCCTGTCGAAGGTGATTTTTTTTTTTAATCAAGGTGTTTTTCTTTTAGTGATTTTGTAGGGTTTTGTTTAAATGTTTTAAGTTTTGGTATTTGAAATTTAGTGATAGATTTTTTTGTGAAATCAGAAGAATATCCTGGTTGATCCTGTTAATATTTTGATGAATAGAATTTTGATGAATAGAATGGGGCCATCATTCCACCAGATCCATGTTTTGTGGCCATGGAACATGCAAGATTGTTTCGTGTAAACTCATTTCTTAATTTAACTTTTATGGCTCAACTCTAGCATCAAAACGCCATAGGTGAAGAACGATTTTTGGGTTTGCTAGGGCGGTAAAAGGAAAAAAACCTCACAATGTGTCCTTTCTTCTTTATGAGGCCATCGATCGATAATGTAGGGGAACACTCACCATTGTTATTTTAGTATCAAAATTACCCTTGGGATATCTTTTCTTCCTTACATAACCTATACCTCAATCACCAAGTACACATGACTTATACCTCTATACCTAAATCACTAAGTACACACGACTTGTACCTCTTTTTGTTGATCAACATGATCTTTATATTCCATGATTTTGTCTTTTAATCTATCTTGGTATTATAGATGTATTTGATCCATTTGTCCCATGATTGCCTTTGTTTCATCACTCCTATGCATGTTGATTCATAGATCAACAAAACCTTCTACTTTTCTTGGATTCCTTCCAAAAACAATATTAGATGGTGAATCTCCTATTGTCTAGTTTGCAATGTTGCTATAATTGAACTATGCCTATACTAAGACCTTATTTCATTGTTTGGGCTTGTTTCCATACAAGTATATAGAAAGATTCCTGATACTTTGGGTTTACCACTTCTTATGGTCCATCATTTTGAGGATGCTCTATTGAACTTTATTGTAAATTTGTCATCATATTTTTCTAAAAATTCATGAGAAATATTATAATTTTGTTTGATATGATTATCTTTGATAATTAACAAATTGACTTATCATTTATATGGAAAAAAACTTTGCACAATATTTTATATCACTGGCCTTGTTACAAGGTACAATGTGTGACACTTTAAAAGACCTACAAATCACAACAAGCATTGCATCGAATTCGTGTTGTGCTCTTGGTAGTTCAAGAACAAATTCCATGGACATGTGTTCCCAATACATCTTCAAAATTGATAATCACTACAAGGAAAACCCTTCTAGTGGAGGTTTTTGTGGAACCTCCCCCTAAAATTCCCCCTTTTCCAATCATAATGGAGGTTGCTAGAAGATGCAGGCGGTTGGGGGTTTTGATGGAGGTTTTTTGGATGGTGCACTTAAATCATCTTAGACACCCTGGTGCACTCCCATATAGGGTGCACTAGTGTGTTCCCGTTGTTGAGGCACCAAAGGTTATTAATACTATTCCACAATAAACTATCATTTAATCAAATTTTGAACATACTCTCATTAATGTATATGTAAATAATAAGTTCACTAGTGTGTCAATATATTAGATGCACTAAATAAGGTTTAGCCATTTTTTAGTGTGATATTGATTTTAATTTAAAAAATTAAAAAAACATTATCAATGCAATCCCATATAGGGTGCATTGACGTGTTTCGTTATTGATGCACCCAAGGTTGTTATTATTATTCCCTCATAAACTATCATTTTAATAAATTATAAACATTTTCTAGTTGGTGCATCTTTAAACTACAAGTGCATCAATGTGTCATTATATAAGATGTATCAAATAAGGTTAAGCCATTTTTTTTATGCAATATCAATTTTATTTAAAAAAATGCAAAAAATTATCAACATGTTTCCATATAGCCCGTACACTGATGGGTTCCCATTATCAATGCACTATAGGCCATTATTACTATTTGATGATAGAATGTCAATTTAAATCAATTCTAAACATACTTCAACTTGTGTGTCTTTAAATTGTAACAACTAGTGTATCTTTAAATTGTAAATGCATTAATATGTCTCCATGTAAGACACAATAGACATTTTATGATAAAACATTAATTAAAAATAAATAAATTAAAAAACATATTAATGTACTTAATAATTTATAACAACTAGTGTATCTTTAAATTGTAAATGCATTAATATGTCTCCATGTAAGACGATAAAACATTAATTAAAAAAAAAATTAAAAAACATATTAATGTACTTCATAATTTATATACACACTATTTGCATACCAATAAATGGCACCACACCAACATACATTTAAAAAAAAATCCACACCAACATACATTTAAAAAAAAAATCTAGGAGCTCAGGAAAAACCCAAAAACACATAAGTGCATCTTACTTCGCATGCATCAAAATAGGGTAAAATAAAAAAAATACTATGTATTTAATATGTTATCCAACTCAACCAATTTAGTCTCTATTAAGTAAACATAGAACCCATTCATTAATTCATAAATTATTACTTACATACTTTCACATAGAGAAAAGGAACACCAAAGTGAATTTTAGTGGGTTTTTTTTGTTTATGAATAATTAACAGAGTCTACCCATTAATATTATCATATCATATATATTTATTTAGAACGAGAGATAAGGTCCAATAAATCTAATAAGTGTTTCTTAGTCTTCAAAATAATTGAGTAATTTATTTTTACACAACCTTAGACTCTTGTTAGGATGTATAGGTAAGATGGTCATGCATAGAGTTTGTGTTAGTTTCAACTTATTTGAAGTAAGTGTTAATTGCAAAATCATCAACCTCATCCGTGTTTATAATGAAATAATTGATTTAGTTTTGAACTAATTTTAATAAACCTGACCCCTAAAAACTCTTTTAAGGGATGGGGCATCATAATTTCATTTTCCTCAATTATCTCAAATCTTAATTCTGGGATATCCATCGGCTTCTTTTCGCCACGAACTTTCTAACGGTTGTCACCATACTGAAATGTGAGTTCTGTATTGCAATTTATTGCCTCCCGAAGCTCTTCGGGCATTATTAGTCACAGACCACGTGGGTCCATCTCATTCATACCATCTCCAAATTTTTACATCTATGGTGGAAGTCGACCCACTGTCCAATCCAACAACGGGGCTTGTTCCTTATTTAACACATAGGATAGAGGGGAGTTCAACGTTCAGATTTGAACGCCCCTTTTTCTTTCTGCGTGCACATTCCCCTGAGTCCCAAAATATCAAACTCTCGAGGTGGTGCCATGTAGATCTAGCCTTCGACACTTCAACTTATCCTCGACACTACACTCCAAACCTTCGGAGTCCCGAAGTCGACTTCTGAAGGGTCCCCACTTGCAAGTGGTGATGCTTTATATGCAGAGACATGGACAGGTGGGTCCGACCCTTCGACTGATTTAGGCCCAACATTTCAACATCCCAATATTCCGAAGTCCCGAACTCCTGAAGTCTCGGGTACTCCACCAACCTTTGACTGAGCATTCATGCGCCAGAGGGATGACACGCGACAGGGGCTAGGGGTGACATATGTCCTCGTTCTAATGGCCTTTAGGTTTTGTGAGAAGCACAAATTAGGGTGACATGTGGCATATAGGAAAGGGGTCCACGTCACCCTAGGTGACGTCGACATGCCATGTCAATCCGGGTCTGGTAGCCTCCGGGGTTCCTAGCTTCACCTACTTGCCAAACCTCCTGGAGCTCCTAAGTCCGAAGTTACCACCAACTATCTCCCAACACCCCTTATATCCCACGGTTGAGGTGTGTCTACGTAGATCCATGAATCTACGACTCACGTTAATTTGTAACTTCAAAGTTCGTGGGTTTCTACCCGCTCCACACTCCTTTCCTCCCAGAGTAGAACTTCATCGAAGTGTTGTACATAAGTCCTTATTATTGGTTGATCGAAAGGTTGAGAGGGATCCCGAAGGGTCCTTAGATCAACGACCGCATTACTTCACAACTCGGACATTCGAAAGTTTTGGCGTTAGACCACCCATATTCTTTCCGAAGTGGGACTTCGCCAAAGTACTTAGCGCTACCTCTTCACTAAGTTCGATCTAAGTGTTACACATTATTTTCATCATCCCTATGATCGTTAATGATGTAAAACCTATCTGTTTCCTTCAGAGGGGTCACAGTGACCTGAATTCCTAAAGAGAGAAGAGAGAAGAACTTTTCTTGAGAAAAGAAGTTGCTTTTTCCTATGTAAAAACCTTATAAAAAGGGAAGTTCGCAGGTTGCACTATAGGCAGGGTGCGAGAATGACCCATTCTCGCAGGCTGCACTGTAGCCAGGGTGCGAGGTGTTCGCAGGCTGCTCTATAGATAGGGTGCGAACATTCCAACACGTGGTAAAAATGAGCGTTTTCTCAAATCTTCTAGAAGGAGAAGCTTCTATGGTGAGGTGGCATCCGAATGGTTTGGATCTTACTCACTTTCATGATTTAGTGGGATCATCCTAACCTCCTCACCTTATCCTCTTCAACTTATAAAAGGAGAGGAGTTCTCATGGAGAAAGTTAGCTTTTGTTAGCTTGGGTTAGCTTTGTTGGTTCTTAAGCTTGTTAGCTTTGGCTTGGTTGGAGTGGCTTTGAGATTTGCTTTGTCAAGATAGATTGTGAGTAGCTATCAGATCTATGATCTCAGAATCCTTGGAGCAAGAAGTGTGTGGGGGACGAAGGACAGTTGAAAGGGATCTTACGACATTAAGGCTATGCTTGTAATCTCTCTTTCACATTTAATATGATACAATAATATGATTCTTTCCTATAAATCTTGTTGTGTTTTATTGTATGATTCCTTGATCAAATACATAGGTTTATATTGAGTTTATGCTATTTCTATCACTTTTGGTTGGTTGCGTTCTTTTGCAGGATCATCATTGTATGAGCATTGGAACGGAGCTAGGATAGCGATGGCGAGAGGAAGCGACATTTAAACGATATGTCACTCATCTCTCTTTAGTTAGTAAATTCAATATCTAAAACTTAAGGAAAGCGTCATGTTCTGTCCTGTTTTGTTCTAGATCTAGGTGGATCTAGGGAGATCGGTTTGTGTCTGCACTTACGGATTTATCCAATAAAAAAATTGGCGACTCCACTGTGGAACGGATTGTTTCCTAGTTAGTCTAGTTTCCCATGCTTTGATTGCTTGTTTTCTGGTCTCTGAGTCTGTGGGAGATCCATCAAGACTCTCGGGATTTGAAAGTTCACTCAAAATTTTTGTCCTTTTTTCCAAATTTTGTGTTTACAGACATTCTCGCACTATACCCTTTAGTGGCCTGCGAGAATCATCTGAGTTCGCACCCTACTGTGTAATCCAGTGAGAGGTGTTCGCACCCTACCCGTGTCTAGACTGCGAACTTCACTAATGTTCGCACTACACCCTATAGCTAGGCTGTGAACTCATTTGAAATTTGTGTTTGGAATTAGGATATCCTATTTTTTGATGCCCAGTTTTGCTTTGATCAGCTGGATTGAATTTTTGGAGCCTCTATTGATCTGTTTACAGTCTGCTTGACATTCTTTGAGTTGCTTATAGCCATTTTTGCTTTGTTTGGTTTTGAAGGATTAGTCTCTTGCTTTGAGTGTCTTTCAATTACAAAGCGTGTGTTTTCTTTAGAATTGTTTAGGGAAA
>SNQJ01S0065673.1:40504-53782 GCA_010110895.2 Picea sitchensis
CATTATCGATACATATATGGTGATAGTTGGTGGCCATCACCTTTTTTTTATGAACAATAGTGGTTTTTGGTGACAAGGATTTAATGACTCTCACTATTGATGCACATATGGCGATACTCGATTATTATCATTAATTCCTACGATAATCAATTCTTAAGAACAATAGAAATAGGTGAAAAATGCTCTCATCACAAAAAACAAGACATCAAAAAAGTCATGGAGATACATTGACAGTCAATGGTCGTTGCCATTAGTTTTTCCAAATCACTAATGGTGATGTTCCTTCTTTAACTACCGCTATTTAATCTATATCCTTGATGACCAAGGAATGATCGTGATTGTTTCTAATAATTTTAAAAAATTGATGATGATTGAAAAAATGTTGCTATCAAATCAACTTTGTTATGAATTCAAGATTACTGCAAATTCGATTATGTTATGGATTCAAGATTGTCACCAATTCAATGCAATGCTTATCCAATAATTCAATTTTATTATGAACAATTTGAAATTGGCAATGTAAGAGAGTAAGATAATAGATTTCTTTGGGGATTGCTAACAAGTTGCTTCTCTATAGATACTGTGTTGGAGCTTTCACATTTTTGTTGTACTCTCAATACAACAAAAGATTTTCCAAATTCATCTCCACTTTATTTAGTGGCTATTCAAGGCCATCTGGATGTTGTGAATGTAATTCTTGAGGTTCATAAAAAAATGATAAAGATTGCATGAATAAATGGCAATGTTATCTTGCATTTTGTTGTTGAGCTTGGACATTTGGAAGTAATTAAAGTGCTCTTGGATAGACACCACTACTACAAAACATGAAAAATGATAGATTGCACTACATGTGGCTATTAATGGAAAGATTGTTGATGTGGTTGAATAATTACCATGAACTAATCCTCATATTATTAATTTATAAGACAAGAAGAGGAATATATCTTTACACATACTAATCACTAGGAAGTTTCATGTTCAGGTATATATAGATATTGAACTAAACTATGTTAATATGGAATTTTAGTCAACATGGTTGCCTTGTGAAAAGTTTGTTGTGCAATAACCAATGATCCATTTTCTCCTATGAATTGTTGATTTTAATTATTAATATTTTAAAAGCACGTGAATCATTGATTAAGAACTATAAAAATGATTATTCTAGACAATATCTTTATGATTAATCAGTAATCACATGATAGGTCATCCTAGTATAGCCAGTGTTAGGATCTATGGTTCTTCCCAAGGAAGATATTAGGATTTTAATTGGGTGTAATCACAACTACAAATTTATGCTTCATAAGATGGAGCCACATTTTAGGAACTCACATTTGTCAAATTTTATCAAGTAGAGAGTGGACCAAAGCAATTCTAATTTGTGTTTGTAGTGGCCATGTCATCTTCTTGATGGTTACCTAGTTTTAACTACATCATTAATTTTGCAACATGTTACTTATTTCTATCCTCATGTTGCAACATGTTACTTATTTCTATCCTCAATGATATTGGGACTTTCTTCCCTTCTCTTCCTCCTAATATTTTATCATGCATTGGGAGGGCATAAATTTTTATATGACTCTGTGTGTAATGTGGATTATGTCACTAAGTTCCAACATATCATAACAAAATGCATCAACGATGACTTGACTAGGAGGCCATAGCATACAAAATAGGGAGATCAATCGATTTTCATAGTAAGATACATACTTGACTATTGTACTAAGTTATGGAGTAATGTAAGATTAGATGCATTTAGCAAAAATTATGAGATCAATCATCATGTGAATCTCGATATTTAAATGGGATTGAATGTTGTCAGTTCAATTCCAGGCTTGCCTAACATTTAAATTTGTATTCATGTAGACAAGAAGTAAACTATTTGCATCAAGTCTTCTAGAACTACAAAGAAAATACAAGACCAACATCCCCTGTTGAACAAAACAAAGTAGGGTTTAAATCTCACTCTCACTAGCAAAAGATCAAGATCAAAGCAAAGAATAAGATCGACGTTATGAATAAAATGAGGTCGATATTAAAAGGGAATTCAAACATGAATTATTTTATAGTATGCAATATTACCAACCTAGATCTAGGTAACCACAAGCCCCGACAATTGAAAATACAAAATCATCCCCCTTGCCACAAATCTACAAAATTGTTGCAACACCAAAAATATACAACATGAGCCCCATAATCCTTATCCAACAAATCATTAGTGGATTTCATGTCTTTGTGAACAATGTGTAATGCATTATCATGATGAAGATACTCCTAGGATTGAGCTATTCCAAAGGAAATCTTATATCTTGTGTGTCAGTGAACACCACCCTTAGGCCCATGAAGTAGATCCCCCAAATTCCCATTAAGAATATATGTGTAGACAAATATATTGGAATCATTATTACTCGCAACAACACCATTGTTAGTACTTATGCATGATCTATTCCAATGTGTCCACCTATACTTTGAAATCATTGTTATTGGAAACATCACTTTTACCACTACTTTGTCCAAGCCTCTTGATGGCCACTAATTGGCCATCGCTCAAGGTGGCCTTGTAAGCTTTTGCTATCCAATTAACATTTTCATCACTTTATGGGGCTATAAAATAGGAAACCTTTGAACAATTAGATCATTTTGACATCATGATCCCTAATCAAACTTTTTTTTAAGGTTTCATGGTTTTTTATTCTCACAACTTATATCTAATATTCCACAACAATAACTTATAAAATATCTCATCTTTTCAAGAATCAATTGAATGAAGCTAGCATCATATATTTAAGTTGTTACCATCTTAGTGTTTGGTCTCTAGGTGTATTAGACCAACAAAACAATTATTTAAGAAGTAGTTATATAAAAGAAGCAAAGATAATAAGATACAAAAAAATATAAGCCTGCAATTAAGGCATCATCCAATGAGGCTATAAAATAAGGAATTTTGAAAAATTCAGAGTTCAAAAGGTTAGTATTGAAAAATTATGGCTTCAAAACATGAATAGGTATAGTTGAATTTTGAATATCACCATGTGACAAGAATTTTAAAATAGTATCTATTGCATAATAATCTTGAATTGGGATTATTATTTTGAATGTCATCATTAATTCTAACCATGATATTCTTAGTAAGGGGATCCTTTATTGCTACTATGTTCACCATACTAGATTTGTTAGGGAAGAAATCAATTCACTATAAAGGCCATTTCTTTCTACTGTTCGAATCAATAGCTAGGTATCTAACCAAAGAGCTAAAAACTTTAAATGACACAAATAGGAAAATGCTAAAGACCCATGTGGAGTAAAGATGGGGTATATATCAATTTTAGTATCAAATAGATTAGTTTGATCAAGCTTATGGAATAATGAATCATTTCTCTACTATAAACAAGATCATATTGTTTTGTCTTGTGACATACATGTTTGAAGAAAGGAACTAACATAATTGCATTCTTAGTTGGAAAAATAACACAAATTTAAGACAATTCCATTCATAGTTGAAAAGCAATCTGAAGTCTTATGAGTATTTCTAGAGATCAAACTCAGCTTGGCCTCGTTACTAGAACTTAGCAAATAAATTAGTCCTAAGTTTGACTCTCAGCTAGCAATTCAATCTCACTAACATCAACTCCAATCTATGAGTACTCATGGGTTACAAACTAGTTGTAAGTAACTTGCAGGTTATTCATTGCCTAACAAAACTAACTTATGGGGAGGTGGATACA
Organism: Picea sitchensis; assembly: GCA_010110895.2. Lineage (NCBI taxonomy): Eukaryota > Viridiplantae > Streptophyta > Pinopsida > Pinales > Pinaceae > Picea > Picea sitchensis. The sequence continues at coordinate 44,227 of SNQJ01S0065673.1, forward strand.
TGCATATATATATATTAATGGATGTATGTTTATCGATGATAATGTGTCAATCTTGTATCAATCATAACCTTTTTCAAAACCCTATCATCTCAAACAAGATTTATTGTGAGAGATAATTAGCGAGGATATAATATATTATATATTATATAATCATTTTGCAAGTTGTATTTATAAAGATTTATTTCTCTTCCCTTGAAATGGATAAAGTTTGGACATAGGTGCAATAGTTACTAGATTTTATACAACTCCCCAAATATTATCACTTAACCAACTCCTTTAACCCTTAGCATGACTAGGGATTGAAAAACTACTATTACTTGTGCCTTATTGTTGGATGCATTCTCTAGACTCCATGCATATTCTATTTATTTTTTGTCTATTAAAATCATAGATAACCCCTCACACTTACCACACTTTAAAACACATCATTTACATAGTTCTTCACAATGCAAATTTGCAAGTTGAACTCAACTTTTAAACACAAATTTATTATTTTTACACCAGATATCAAATAAAATACATTTTTAAGATTAACTTAATACATAACCATATTCTATGCAAATTAATAAAAATAAGCAATCCATCATGAATTTGAATACTCCATTAAAAACTCATTGCATCAATAGATGGTCAAATCAAATCTCAAAAAACTCATTGCATCAATAGATGGTCAAATCAAATCTCTTGCCAAATTTGACCTATTCAGCACTCCTTGCAACTTACAACTTCCTCCATTAGCATGAGGGATTCGAAGCTCTTTGATATTTTATGGGGACTTTAATCTTTCACTAGATAGTATTGTTCCTTTACATAGGGTGATAAATTTTGGGAACTTTTTCTTTGTTTGTCATTTGTTATATTGGTCTAGAAAAACTTAACCTTCCCATTACGCTATTTTATACGTAATTTTACCTCATTTTATATTCACTCATAAAATTTGTGGCCATCAATTACATCCAAAAATAATCTATGCATGCAATCAATTACAACCATCAACCAATTACGCATTGCCAATGTTCAAAATCAGCAATTAATTATATGCTAAAAATAATTTCGCTGCCATATGTCAGAAGATTCCGAGTCAATTATGTTGTATTCCAAACAAATGAGAGAGACTTGTCCCCAGCCTCGAGAGACATTGAAGTGTTTTTAATTTTGTTTGAATTTTCTCGTCAATTTTTTTTATTGGGCTAATATCTTTAAATCATTAAGTATTTTTTAAGGATATTTTCAATTAATATTATTATATAAAAAATTAAAATTAAAATTATCTATTGAAAATGGTTTGGGTTAAACGTTTTATTTTTGGGTTTTTATTATCAGATTTAGGTGATGTAAATTTAAATAAAATGGCTATTTTTTGTTGTTTAAATTGTATTTTTGAATGCATAAATGGATTCAGCTTGCTGAAAAACCCCTCTAGGATTATACAAACTTAGCTACTCAAATCTGCAGATCCAACTACTTATCACCTGAGCAAAATCAAATGGAAAAAGTTAACTAAAAACAGCCAAAAGGTAGAACGTTTAGACTACTGCATTGAAAACGGCATTGGCTAAAAGTTCTACCTTTTAGGCTTTTTTATCTGAATCCTGTGATATAAATTTGGACAAAATCACTATTTTCTGTTGTTTAAATTGTATTTCTGAATGCATAAATAGATTTAGCTTGCTCAAAAAACCCTGAAACATATATAATAATGATGTTAGGGTTAAGAATTGAGATCTGAGGGTAAAATTAATTGTTTGACTGGAAATTTCTATTAACAATAACGCCGTCAGTTAGACACAGCTTCCAGCTTCCCGTGTAGATGAGCGCATCACACTGATTCATTTATAAAATCGCCCTGCCAGTCGTTGACCTTAACATTTAAATTTCTCGATTTTGTCGCTTGGATTTTTCCGCAGGGCTGCCATTTTGACGTCTCCCATTCCCGGCATTTAGTCTTCGTATCTCCACAATTAAAAAAACATGATGTAATATCATGTATCAGGTGCCATGTAAATCTTCAACTTCTCTTTTCTGTGAATCTGAATTCAATGCCGCGCTTTCCTCAACGCCCACATGTACTCTGAATGCAGTCAGATGGTTAAGAGAACAAGACGAGAGAGTTGGTGGGCAGTTTCAGAGGACAACCAATTTAAAAGAATAGAGAAGAACAGCATGGAAAGTTGTAAGAATGGAGGTCGCGGGGTCTATTCAGCTAGCCTTGTTAACGATCTGCATGGCGCTTCTTACACAAGTAGAATCTCAGAAACAAAGTTATGTCCCTGCGCTATTCGTAATGGGGGATTCTCTGAGTGACAATGGAAACAATAATTTCCTTCCCTCTGTCGCGAAAGCCAACTTCCTCCCTTACGGCATCGATTTCCCACTTGGGCCTACAGGGAGGTTTTGTAACGGGCGTACTGTTTCAGACTACTTTGGTAAGCATCAGGTTATTAATAAATTTATGCTTCAAAATTTATTTATTCCTCCTTAAAAATTTGATACATTCAGGTTTCTTCTTCTTTAGAACTTTGACACATTCAGGGTTAATTTGGTTATTATGGTTGACAGTTTTAATGTATTTTATTATCAATATAATTTGAGTAGGTTTAATGGTTAAGAACACTTGTTTCTTATTAAGAGGTCACAAGTTCAAAGTGGGGGTAGGTATGTATACCTCGGTAGACTTTACCAATCAAATCCCTGGGTTGAGGAAGTCCATTGTCCCACAATAAGGGGGTCTCATACACCAGTTTGTTTGGCTCCCTTGTCCCACAATCAAGGGGATCTCATACACCAGTTTGTTGTCTAGTTTGACAATAACCTTAAAAATAGATTAGTCCCTTGTCCCACAATCAAAAAGATCTTATACACCAGTTTGTTGTCCAACTTGAAGATAACCTTAAAAATAGATTATTATTATTATTATTTTTGTACACAGGAGAGTTTTTGGACATCCCTTTCGTACCTCCTTACTTAAATCCGTCCACGAGAGGGCCCAGAGTTATGCGTGGAGTAAATTATGCTTCAGCAGCTGGAGGCATTCTAGACGAAACCGGCAGAAACTACGTGAGTTTTATGGCTATCTGTAGACAACTCACTTCTCTCCTATGAAAAAAAAAATGCAATGAATTTAGATGCCTGTATTTGTTGGGTTTCAGCTGTCATCACAGTTTTCACATTATTCATGAACTGATATCAGCTATTTCATATTGCAGGGTGGCAGAATATCGTTTAGTCAGCAAGTTTCCAACTTCGGTATTACAGCCCAGGACATCGCTGTACAGTTGGGAAGCGCTGAGGCTGTTGCAAAATACCTCTCAAAATCTATTTTTTTATTTTCATTCGGAAGCAACGATTACATCAATAATTACTTACAGCCTTCTATATATTCAACACATCAGAGATATTCGCAACAGAGCTTTCGGGACCTGCTCCTCTCTGAATACTCCAAACAGCTCAGAGTACTMATTTATCTTCTTACCACTTTTACATTTTATCAACAGAATCTAAGAAATCCGATGCAATATAGTCATTGACTGTATATATAAACTTTGTGGAATAGGCATTAATCTTAAGTAAACTTTATGCCCAGGCTTTGTACGAGCTCGGCGCAAGGAAGTTCGTGGTGTCCTCCGTTGGTCCTTTGGGCTGCATTCCAGAGCAGTTGGCCTCTGCGAATTCAAATGGCATCTGTGTGAATTCTGTCAATGATCTGGTCGAGGATTTCAATGGCGGACTTCGAGAATTGATGGGTTATCTAAACGAGAATCTGTCAGGAGCAACCTTTGTTTCTCAGAGCTCTTCATACAGCACAGTGATGGATATCATCAACCACCCACGTTTATACGGTAACGATCATTATTGAGAATCTTCATATTATTTCAGAATGAATTCATCTTAAATTTAGATTTATCCAAAAACSGGGAGGAATCAAAACCCTTTCGAATAGTAAAAWTAGATTGCGACGGTCAGGTTTGTTAGGTGAGTCCACCCATTTGTCATGGAACAAGTGCAGTGYATGATTTTAAGGATGATATGGAATTTAGGGTTGTGGAATTGTCATATGATTTCTTTGCTATTACATATCTTTTACATTAAAATGTACTATTTTGATTTCCAATTATCATTTATTTTTACATCTCATCCATACTAAATTTATTAAATGTAATTTGTTTTTTTTAATGGGTAAAATGTATCTATTTTCTTATACTTGTAAAATTATTGAAGTATTTTAGTACTGAACTTTTTTTATAGTTTAGTTTATGAGTTATGTAGTTAATATTAAATACTATGTAGTTAATAAATTATTAACTTATTGTTTGGTGCATTCTGTTTGTTTGATGGTAAATAATGTGTATCAAAAATAGAAGATGCATCAGGTATAACTTACTACATGGTGCTTAATGTAACTTTGTGTAGATAGTTTAATATCATGACATTTTATTATTCCACTATATCTATAAAATCATAAAATCTAAATCTAATATAAATAAAAGGGTACTGAGACTACTTTTTCCCAACAACACCACATATTATTTTAGAGATCTACTAAAAATCCACACAGTTTAAGAATCAGTCTTAATTGGATTGCTTAATAAATTGGGTTAAGATATATATCATAGCATAGTTTTGATAAACCTAAGTTAATATTATATAATGATGTTGAAATACATTGTTTTATAATATTTCTGGAATGCATTGCTTTATGATTAGGGACAGACTTGTGATGCATTGCTTTGATCTATTGAAATTCTGAAATGATGAACTTCATTGATGCAGGGATTAGNTTAATATTATATAATGATGTTGAAATACATTGTTTTATAATATTTCTGGAATGCATTGCTTTATGATTAGGGACAGACTTGTGATGCATTGCTTTGATCTATTGAAATTCTGAAATGATGAACTTCATTGATGCAGGGATTAGTGTTGTGAACGAAGGATGTTGTGGAGTGGGGAGATTCCACGGGCAAATTACATGCAATGCCTTGGTTTTACCATGCCCCAACAGAGGTCAATATGTGTTTTGGGATGCCTTCCACCCAACTCAAGCAGTGAATTTTATTTTGGCAAAGGAAGCTTTCGATGGAGGGCCAGCTGATGCTTATCCTATCAATGTCAGGCAGCTTGCCCAGCTTTAGATGGTTGGCTGATAATTGGTACCTTAATAGCCACTGATTATTTCTGAGTTCTTCATGAAAGGAGTTCAAGCTTGGAGACCTTAATATCACCATTTCATCTTATAACCTACCATATAATTCCTCATCTACGTGGATACATTCCAACAAATCATCTCTTGCTTCTCTTTGCATTGCTTTTGATAGTTCTTTTATAGTTGTTTGTGGTTGAATTCCATTACTAACGTTGAATTAAGATTTCTCTTGATGATCAATGTCTCTTCGTCGATGTTGTCTTTTTCAACTATGTTGCATTCAATTAAGATTTCTCAAGGATCTATGTTTCTTCGTTGATGATGTATTTTCAACTATGTCGCATTGAATTAAGATTTGGATCTATGTCTCTTAGTTGATGTCGTCTTCTCAACTATGTTGCAATAGGTTTCTCAACTATGTTATATTGAATTAAGATTTCTATTGAGGATCTATGTTTCTTTTTTAATGTTGTCTTCTCAACTATATTGCAATGAAATGTAAATATTTTTTTATTGAGGATCTATGTTTCTTTTTTGATGTTGTCTTTTCAACTATATTGCAATGAAATGAAATGTAAATATTTTTTTATTGAGGATTTATGTATCTTTGTTGATGTTGTCTTCTCAACTATGTTGCAATATGTTGTCTTCTCAACTATGTTGCATTGAATTAAGATTTCTATTAAGGATCCATCTCTTAATTGGTGTTGTCTTCTCAACTATGTTGCAATGAAATGTAAATATAAGGTTGCATGCTTTAGTCTTTTTAAAGCAAGGCAATAATTTTATAGTTATGAAATAATGTTAAGGAATACTACTTTCAACTTATAAAAATGTGGTTGTATAAGTTTAAGGATGTCAAAGTGTCATTTGGGAGATCTATGGCCCTGTGTGGTGTTACACATTGAAAGCTTAAAATGGAGCTATCACAGATTTAAAAAAGGATATGTACAAGAAAGTTATGGTCTCTAAAACTAACATATGGTTTGACCACAATTATACCAAGTGGATGCCACATTAGCTCTAGTTACATGTGCATTACTCATGCATGTGGATCTACTCACGTGTGAATTTTTAAGAATATTCTAGAGGGTCTAGAATCATTTAATCCTAATTAATATTTATGAAATGTAAAATCTTCAACCCTATCCATAACAACTATTAAGACATTGTAAAAAATAAGTGGCAAATAGTGTACAAATTTCAACACCTACTCGCTAAAGGTGTTGTGGTGTGGCCTACTTTTATGTTTCATCCAAACATGACCCAACCAATTATGACATTAATATGTCTAACATTATTTTGTATTGGACAACCTCCATCAAGTTTCCTTATCTTAGCCATGGGGGGTCATTCTTGAAGACCCAAAAACACTACTTGAGTGCATATAAGGGTATTTATTTTTTGTAAATATCTACTTTGGTATAATGGTAATTAAAAGGGGTAGGGAACTTTAAAATTATGTGGTGGTATGATTTTTTTAATTTGTGACAAATGATAAAATATCCATAAGAGACTATCAACTATTATAAATCAATTTACCATTAAGAGACTAGATAAATAAGAGAAGAGTTTAATAAATTATAAAATAAGTTTAAATTTTTTAAGTTCACAAATGCACATGTTTTGAAAATTTTTATTAAGTGATCCATCCACAAACTTATTTTAGATGTATAGCATTTTAAGGATATATAGTGCTTAAGTAGGATCTCTAACTATCGTCATCATTTTTATCTTGGTCTTTTGTTGTCAATCTAACTATGTTACACCATTCGAAGCACTCCCTTATTTTATGTGTCAATTTGAGGCTTCAAACACCAAATTTAGCCCATAATTACTTTAAATACCTCACTTTAGACCCTTAATAACCCAAATCCATTTTTAATCACTTAATTTAATTAGATTTAAGTAATCAAATTTTCCTTTCGCAAATTGTCATAAAATGTGGATTCATTAAACGGTAAATGCCAGGCATTGGTTTTCCAATGTTCCTTTGCTTGACGAGGGTGCTCAACTTTTTCATTGTGAATCCTCTACCTCCAATACTCCTTACAACTCAGAGACGCAAAATATATTCATAATTGTTCATAATATGGAGAGTACTTGAGAATCGAAACTAATAAACTAGCTTACAAATTTATAACTATCGGAACTAATAATCATTTGGAGCAACATGGTCGTCTCGACATGTAGTTGGTCTAGGGTAACTTATGTAGCCCCTTTAAGTAAGCATATAGTGGTTCACGCGTGGAGGTAGGAGTATTTTCATGTTGACATAGAATTCGTACCACATAGGAGGAGCATGTATATGGTTGTAGACACGCAGCATGTTGACACACAACATTCACCAAATCCTTTTTTCTATCCAGGCATCCATGGCCATAGCCACCATCCATGGCCATAGCCACCACTACATGTCATTGAATTTGGTGAGAATATGATATGCATTGAGCTTTGCATGAATTCCAACTGCAATTCCCTACCTACAAATGTAATCTAAGAAAGTACAAAATTAATGGTACAATTATAGTCGTCATAAGTTAAAGGTTATTGGCAATAACTCAACTCAAACTGTTAATAATCTTTAATCTTTTGATGTTATATGTATTCTAAACGTTATATTTTTTTACACGTTTTTTTTATGTTTTTTTTGTTTAAAATTTGACTAGAAATTTAAAAGGATTGTTGGAATTGTAGATTTTAGTGGTTGAGATTACATATTTTGAGTGCCCTTGGGGTTTTTGAGAGTATTGAATAGATGTATGCATTCAAAAACACAATTTGAGCAGTGTAAAATTGAGATTTTACCAACAATTGCATTGTTGGTTCCAGTGATAGTTGTTAAAGCAAATCAAAAACATAGAATGTTTAGACTACGCCTTGATGTTATGCAAGTTCCTTCCAAAAAGATTACAGAGAGATTAAACAAAGAAAGAAATGTGTAAAGAATGTGTCATTAAAAATCATTCAAGTAATATGGGACTCGGTTCATGTGGGGCACAACATATCCTATGGAACCAACCTGCTCGGACTCATGCCCACCAAAATGGAATGAAGCATCTCTTCCTCCTCCTCCATGAAGTTAATGAACCAACATTTAATGGATGAGTTCAACCCATTTTTCTTCAAGGGCCATGAGACATATGCCCTTCTTGGTAAATGTAATGTAAGCACTGAGAACATGTGACAAGTGCTTATTCATTAGAGCAAGCATATTGAGTTACATCTACCTCTTGTTATATCTTTTTTGGGGATTGTGAATCCATTAGGTAGAGCTAGTTGATAGATATCAGACTTGTTCAAACTAAATCTTGAACACTTTGTTCTCTTGATCAATCCCTTGTTCAACCTCGTATCTGGTGAATTATATCGATTTTTCGATTATTGATGTGGCAATGTCCATCCCAATTCCAATTCATTCTAGATGGATGGGGCTTGAAATATTAGATGTTTCACACTTGTAGTTGTTCGGCAAGCAGATCATATATTGAGGGTTCCTGTTGATAGTTGGGGGGCATGAGAAATAAATTGAGAAAAACAAGAATTTCTATATGAAATAACTACATGCACCCTTACCATAGTATTTAGACATTCAACTGGTAGCATCAAGAACCCCCAAAGTGGCACAGATGATTGACCAAGCAAAGGCATCAAGAGGATCAAGAAGCAAACTCTCCAAGGTAATATTTAAAACTCTAATATTGTCATTAATTTCTTCAAAGTATAGTTAGAGAGCTTGTAACATAGATGAAGTCGTAATTCATGAATTTCAAATCTATTATATATGCAACAACTATAATAGCCTGAATCCATCATAAATCCAACTCTTTAGTACTAGTATCATAAGTGGATTTTGTAGTACCAGCAACAATCTCAGTAGTTGATCCAACACCATCATTAGCAATAGAAGTAGAGGCAAAGGCATAGGCTACTTTGGTAGATCTATGAGCACTATTTAAAAAATCGATGTTAAAAACCTCAATGAGTTGCACTGCAAAATACTTCAATGAGGTGAGGAGTACAAACCCTGAGATATAATCAATCATGCATTAAAGGAAAGGAAACACAATGAAATGTGTCAATTAAGGTGGAGATGTGTAATGAAATGTGTCATTAAGGCAAAGGCGTATATTGAGTATGAGTATGTGTCAGTTAGGCGGTGGACTTAGAACCATGGCTAATGTAATATGCAAGACCTAATCATATATGTGACCTAACTAATGTTGCTACATATCATATACATGACCTAACTAATGTTGCTACATATCATATACGTAACCTAACTAATTTTGCTACATATAATATTAAATATTTCTGTCTTAGGAAATAACATGAAAAATTTGACCTCACCTTAGGAAACAAATAAAAATAAAATGAATTTCATTAGTGGAGATAAATCTGTATATATCT
>SNQJ01S0065673.1:58585-70950 GCA_010110895.2 Picea sitchensis
CTCTGTGGAAAATCCCTGTTAGCTGCTGAAAGTATGCACTTTCAACAGCGCACCGCTTTGTAGAAGACACTCCTTAGCTGCGGAAAGTAATTACTTTCAACAGCGCGCCATATCAATCGAGATCGCTCCTTAGCTGTGGAAAGCGTGTACTTTCCACAGCACGCCACCCGAGAAGACGATTTTGGCACCCTTTGAAATTCACCACTTTCAACGGCGCAAAGACTTATGGAAAGTGTTCCTTAGCTGCGGAAAGCATGCACTTTCAACAGCGCACACTCAACTTTTGGACACACGTTAGCTGATGAAAGTGTAAAATGAAAATTTTGAAAAGAAGACTTTATGGGTCAAATTATTTTCTTAAGACAAAACCAAAACCTAAGTTTTGCAGCTAAAAAGACTCAACAATGAATTGAGGAAACTATCAATAGCCATGCTATCCACCATAAAACCTGACCAAAATGACGGTGCTATTTTGGGAGATAACACATTCAAAAATACAATTTGAGCAGTGTAAAATTGGGATTTTACCAACAATTGCATTGTTGGTTCCAGTGATAGTTGTTAAAGCAATTCAAAAACATAGAACGTTTAGACTACACCTTGATGTTATGCAAGTTCCTTCCAAAAAGATTACAGAGAGATTAAACAAAGAAAGAAACGTGTAAAGAATGTGTCGTTGAAAATCATTCAAGTAATATGGGACTCGGTTCATGTGGGGCACAACATATCCTATGGAACCAACCTGCTCAGACTCATGCTCACCAAAATGGAATGAACCATCTCTTCCTCCTCCTCCATGAAGTTAATGAACCAACATTTAATGGATGATTTCAACCCATTTTTCTTCAAGGGCCATGAGACATATGCCCTTCTTGGTAAATGTAATGTAAGCACTGAGAACATGTGACAAGTGCTTATTCATTAGAGCAAGCATATTGAGTTACATATACCTCTTGTTATATCTTTTTTGGGGATTGTGAATCCATTAGGTAGAGCTAGTTGATAGATATCGGACTTGTTCAAACTAAATCTTGAACACTTTATTCTCTTGATCAATCCCTTGTTCAACCTCGTATCTGGTGAATTATATCGATTTTTCGATTATTGATGTGGCAATGTCCATCCCAATTCCAATTCATTCTAGATGGATGGGGCTTGAAATATTAGATGTTTCACACGTGTAGTTGTTCAGCAAGCAGATCATATATTGAGGGTTCTTGTTGATAGTTGGGGGGCATGAGAAATAAATTGAGCAAAATAAGAATTTCTATATGAAATAACTACATGCACCCTTACCATAGTATTTAGACATTCGATTGGCAGCATCAAGAACCCCCAAAGTGGCACAGATGATTGACCAAGCAAAGGCATCAAGAGGATCAAGAAGCAAACTCTCCAAGGTAATATTTAGAACTCTAATATTGTCATTAATTTCTTCAAAGTATAGTTAGAGAGCTTGTAACATAGATGAAGTCGTTATTCATGAATTTCAAATCTATTATATATGCAACAACTATAATAGCTTGAATCCATCATAAATCCAACTCTTTAGTACTAGTATCATAAGTGGATTGTGTAGTACCAGCAACAATCTCAGTAGTTGATCCAACACCATCATTAGCAATAGAAGTAGAGGCAAAGGCATAGGCTACTTTGGTAGATCTATGAGCACGATTAAAAAAATCGATGTTAAAAACCTCAATGAGTTGCACTGTAAAATATTTCAATGAAGTGAGGAGTACAGACCCTGAAATATAATCAATCATGCATTAAAGGAAAGGAAACACAATGAAATGTGTCAATTAAGGTGGAGATGTGTAATGAAACGTGTCATTAAGGCAAAGGCGTATATTGAGTATGAGTATGTGTCAGTTAGGCGATGGACTTAGAACCATGGCTAATGTAATATGCAAGACCTAATCATATATGTGACCTAACTAATGTTGCTACATATCATATACATGACCTAACTAATGTTGCTACATATCATATACGTAACTTAACTAATTTTGCTACATATAGCATTAAATATTTCTATGTCTTAGGAAATAACATGAGAAATTTAACCTCACTTTAGGATTAGACCAAATAAAAATAAAATGAATTTCATTAATGGAGATAAATCTGTATATATCCCTAAGCCAAAAAAAAAAATTAAAAGATTACATAAATAATTAATAAACAACTGAATGTAATTTAATAAAAATAATAATAAGAAAATAAGTATACTACCTACATCCTAATAATTAACATGTTAATACAACCATCAAATAATACTCAACATATTTTCATTATCCTAATAATTAACATGTTAATACAAACATAGGGGTCAACATTTTTTCATCAATATATGCTCGTGCAAAAATAATGTTGATCCTACGAAACAATATAAAATTAAAGTTGAATCTTTGAAACGTTTACATAGAATCTATTAGTAGTGTAAGTGTTAAGAGAAGCTGTAATCTACACCATATTTTCACAACTGCATTTATTTCAGGGAGATAGGGAATATTTAGGGGCTACGTATCGCATACGTTTGCTTATAAAACCCAACAATGCATGGTATTTTCTTTTAAATGTGTTCTCTCTCCAATGTCATTTTTATGAAATATAGGCCCCTTTGTTATGAATAGAATGCATTTCGTTTTTCTTTTCTTTAATGGTGTGTAGTGATGATAAGATAATTGTGCAATTGAATTTGAGATTTCAAGTCACCATTAGTGTAATACCCTTGTTGTGAATACCCTTGTTGCTAGCAGGGAAAATCTCCCTATTACTATACCAGGGTTAAAGTATAGGCAGAGTTATGATTTTCCTTATGATTTTCCTTAAAAGAAAATATAATTCCTAAACTACCCCAAACACTCTAAATGGATGAACATAAAGAGATAGGAAAGTAGGTCAGAAGTAGTACCTTTGGTCTTAACGTTCGATGTAGACCTTCTCCATCTTTGTAGCTTCCCAGGATGCAAGTCTACTCCCAAATATGACCTGCAAGAAAACTTAGGCAAACAACGCTACAAATATTCTATCTCTACTTATCAAGATTAGGGTTAGATATAAACCATTATGCATAAATCAAAAAATAAAAAACATAAAGATATCATTTGGGACAGGAAAAAGATTATTTTATTCAAATCCAAAGATCGAAAATTACAACCTTTGTAGATCGACGGTCCGCGAACTTGGTCTGAACTCCTTTTAATGTTGCTCTAATTGCACCATCCCAATGCCTTCTCTCACAATCTTCTTATCACTTTAGGGAAAGGGAAGGGATTGTATAGGAGAAAGGGCTAGAGAGGGAATGTTGAGGCAAAAACTCAGAAAGGGATGCAAATACTTGGGCAAGGAGGGAAATGGATTTGGGAATAGTTTATCTATTCTAATGTTTGATGTTGGAATGGGACCCCAAGACCTCCTTTTATATGAAAAAATGATAGTTATTCGGTTTGGGGATGGGCTACAGCAAGTGAATTGGTTAGGAAACCACCAATAGCTCGTTAACTCTGTCAAATTCCTTACAACGTTTTATTTTTTGAAACTTTTGCAGGTAAAAGCGGGTTGTTTAGTATGCATCTACCATGTGTATGCGGGTTTTCTAGCATGCAGCTAGCGTATGTACATGGTAATTAGTGCAGCAGGGCGCGTACATGCTCCAAAAAATGTTTTTTTAAGAGAGAGTCTCAACAATAATTTGGCAAATTGTGCAAGTAGAAAGGCCAATGTCATGTATGCATAAGTAGGGAATTTTATGGCTATAACAGATGCCCCCTAATGTGTAAGGTCATAAGAGCAACTGATGGCTGAAATACATTACAATATCTTTACCAGTGGGAATGCACGAAGTCGAGTGAGCTCAGGACCATAGTTCGGGAAGTGCCATCTACAAAACAACAATAATCTCTCTGAGGCGGGCATACCCATACTCGGGATGAACTAATCAAGGTTTCCAATCAAGTACATTGTAGATCCATGTCATATAAATGTCTATATAAAGTGTAGCCACGAGCAATACATAGTGGATCTACATCTCAAAATCATTCGATGATATTCAAGTACAATATAAATGCATCTTCAAGAAGTATTGATGCCTATGGATGGAGAAGAGAACACCATATCTTGAGCAACAACTTCAAGATATTCAACAGCTCAGGTAGCAGTACAATAGGAGTGTAAGACTCACTACTCTGAGGTCTTCAACAAGCCGTCGGGAAAATACTAGAGGATATCGATGTTCAGGCAGAGAACTTCATCAAGTTTGAATGACTTGACTGGACTCACGGGATGGACGACTCATGAAAGTCAAGAGACAACCTGCAGAAAGGACAACTCAGGTTGGATAAAACTTCCCTTGGACAAAATCACAAAATATGATCAGACTCAGGCAACGTAATATTGACATAAGTTTGTGATGCAGGACGCACCGCAAACTCTCCATATGTTTGGAAGAGTAACCAAACGGAGGAGGACACGGCTCTATGTAGCAAGAACAGCTTCCTAAGGTCATACTAAATCCCAATGCTTGACGAAGAAACAGAAGGATGTGCTTTGTCCAAGGGAGATTATCTTGCTGCCAAAAAAAGAATGTATATTTCTCGTCCCCTCTTTTTGGAATATTTGATTTTTTTGTCTTTTTCAAATTTTTAACGAGGTTGAAAAAGAATAAAAGAATTCTATGTTACAAACGAGAAACGAGTGTCATGAGCAAGCAAAATGGTTCCAAGCGCATGGAACATACTGATTCTCAAGGCAAGGAGACATGTATAGGATAAAGACACTCGGGAAAAATTCCTCCATGGGTCAAGGTGTCAGATCGTAGAGGCAAAAATTGTTGCAAGGATTGCGTATAAGGAATGCTTTAAAGGTTCGGTTGAGAGAAACATGGAGCCGGCATTAGGCCAAAGACGCAAAGATGAGACCCACAATGTGATTAAGCATGACACAACGAGACTCCTTCCATGTGAATTTTTACGAGCCCAGAGAAGGTAAGCTCGGTGGTAGTTTCACGTTTAGAGAGTGTGAAAAAAGGCAAAAAGAATACTCCAGGGAGTTCCTTTTTCGCAATTATTCTAGTCGGTTCAAAAAAAGGTTAAACTTATACCGAAAATGCGTCTCTTCAAAACCATTTTAACGAGTGTGACAAAGACAAGATCACTCGGAAATCTTTTCAATTTTAAGGAGTTTGAAAAGGGCTTAACTATGGACTCATGGCCTTTTTCTAGGTTTAGTCTCATTAGCCCGAAAAAGTATAAAATATAACTGAGGAGAACTCTTCCGGTGAGACGAATCTCCCAAGGCATACCTTTTTCCTGAATAATCTACTGGCTGGAAAAAGGGTTAAATTGATGCCAAGTAGATGTTCTTTTGGACCAATTTAACGAGTGTGAAGGAACAAGGTCGCTCGGCGATCTTTTCATATTTAGGGAGTCTGAAAAGAGCTTAACTATGGACTCTGGGGGGGTTCCTTTTTCGTAAGTAATCTCCAAGGCCCGAAAAAGAGATAAACCAAAACTAAGGAGAATGTTCCTTTTTCAAAAATTTAGTCCCTTGGGCCCGAAAAAGAGTTAAAATTATGCCTGAGAATACTCTTCTAGCGAACCGAAGTTCCTAGAGCATACCTTTATTCGTAAAATTATCCATCCAGACCGAAAAAGGGGTAAACAACTGCTGGACAGATGTGCCTTCAAATTTGAGTTTGACGAGTGTGAAGGGCAACAAGATCGCTCGACAATATTTTCAATTTTAGAGATTCTGAAAAGGGCTTAAAGAATACTCTAGGGGGGCTACTTTTCTCAAGTAATCTAGACAAGATCAAAAAAAAAAATACAGTCTCATTGGATGTTTCTTTCGAAATTTAAAGTGAGTTTTAAAGACAACAAAGTGTGCTCATTAGGGAGTCCCGTGGGTAAGGCCAAAAAAATATGAAGACGAATGAGGCTTTAACACACAATCATGGCAGGACTAAAAGGAATCCCAAGCCTATGAAGTACTTCGGCATGGGCACCAAATGGAAAACAAGGCTCTAACTAGGATTCCCATGGAAAGAAGGCTCTACCACATAAAGTACGACACACTTATCAGCAAGGAAGGTTAGTGTCACAATTCAGTGGGATCGATCCTAAGGCCAAATGAACCAGGAAACGGGTAATGCAAAAATGAAAGTAGGGAAAAATATAACCTATATGCCAGTTTCTAGGTCAATACATGTCAGAATGGATCGATACGATGAAAACAATTTCAAAGAACAATGTCTCCAAGATCTTGTATATAAGGTCAATAACACTCATCCGGAAGTTACTCAATCCAATATAGATAGAAACTTCAGAAAATAAGAGGTGTTACTGAATACAAAACTTGAAAACAACAAATTTGGACTATACAATATGTACAAGGTACCGCATAGCCTTACGGCTCATGTGTGGTAGTAGTTCAGGTAGAGCCCGCTGCTAGGCCCTGACCAAGATTCTCTTTGATAGTCAACCTGGAAAGTCTCCCAAAGGGAAGAAAACACAAACCATGGTGTAATTATTCCCACGGTATACAAACCGTAGTCATGGCTTCAAGGATAGCCTCATCTGAAGGCAATTCAAAATCAGAGAAATCACGCGAACGAGGAGGGTCGACAATCCCAAAGGGCGAAGAAAACTAACCATATTCCATATTATGATGAAGGTTTTGGCGAGGACTGGTAGATTCTATCAGTGGAGAATCACAAGCACAAGGGCTTGAGGATCTAAAAACAGTGAGATCGGACTCAAAAGGAGACTCAAGACCACTCGGACCAAGAGGGGGAAGCAAGGGCTCCCATGCCCCCATTGGATAAACCAATGGATCAATTGTTGAGACCAAGTATCGAGAAGGCAAACATGAGTGAACAAGTCCCTACTCAGGAGCAATTGAACATCGAGGATAAGACACCATATAATTTATCCATGGTGAGGTACAGCCTACATGAACACTAGGAACATATAAAGGGGAATCTTGAACTAATGTTGAATTAGGATGGTGATTATCATATACCAGCTGGTCAATAGTGACAATGCTTCCATTATGAGGGAAATGCATCACCAGAAAGATCGTAGACACCATAGCATTCATAACATATACATAATCACACCCGAGAAGCATATTGAAATCTAACGGGCCTTGCACCACTATAACATCCACAAGGACATTCTTCCCACCTAACAAGATAGGCAACTGAGGAAGAATCCCCAAATATTCACTAGGACATCTGTCAAAATCCAACAACTCATGCGAAGAAGACACAAGCTCGGGAGAACCCAAAGCTTGCCAAGTCAAGAAGGATAAAATACTTGTGGAGGCTCCTTCATCTACAATACATTGATAAATTGTTTTTGAATTAACTTCAACCCTTATTTGAAAGGGTGCAGAAGAAGGAAGGCGAGGCTCAACAAGGTCATTCGAATCAAAGGAAACCATCCTAGGACTTGGAGGGGGTGTGCTCAAAGTGAGCAGAATTCCCCCTTGTTTTGAAAGTAATGAATTGGAAATGATAAAAACATAGTCAGCAGACACATCACTCTCCAAGAGAAGAGTGGGATCAGTCGAAGATTGCATTGGTGTGACCACTTTGGTAGACTCGACACTCTCCAAGAGAAGAGTGGGATTAACTGAATATTGCATCAGCGTGACCACTTTGGTAGACTCGATACTCTCCAAGAGAAGAGTGGGATCAGTCGAAGATTGCATCGGCGTGACCACTTTGGTAGACTCGACACTCTCTAAAAGAAGAGTGGAATCGGTCAAAGATTTCATTGGCACAACCACTTCCTCAACCACTGGATGAGTAGGCTACAAAACAACATGGTATGAAGGCGCATCACCCCCTAAAAGAAGAGTCGGGTTGGTCGAATATTGCATCGACACGACCACTTCATCAACCAATGGCTGAATAAATTGTGAAGAAACCTCGGAAAACTCGGAATCAAAATATCTTGCAGACATGTACCACAATCTTCGTGCCTCTAGAAGTCCAGGGAATAAATGAGTAAGGTGATCTCCCTTGCAAAGATTACAAGGGGACTTAGGCTTATGTCCTATCCGTCTAGGTTTCTCAACAGAATCAATGCCCCTAGCATGACTAGTAGTGGTCGGTTTCAAATCTTCGACATGACTTGCAGAGGTTGGTTGTTGAATTCCAGTATGACTCATAGGGACTAGGCTCGTGCCCTCAACGTGACTTGCAGTGGTTGGTTGCACATTTCCACCATGACTTGCAGAGGTTGGTGATTGGTCAATAACATGATTCGCAGAGGCTACAGACCTATCGCCAGTATGACTAGCAGTGACTCGACCTTTTCCCCCAGCATGACTTGCAGAGGTTGGGTGCTGGTATTAAACATGACTTGCAGAGGTTGAGGACCTATCTCCAACGTGACTCGCAAAGGTTGGTGATTTATTCTTCATATTCTTCCTCTTTCTATTTCGTTTAGACTTCTGGTTACTAGTAGCTAGACTTTCACTAGAGAAGGTAGAAGGAGGAGGAGAAGACTTTGTTGACAAAGGAACATCAACATAATTCCCATGACATAAGGTGCTTAACTAAGAAGTGTCAAGAGCATTCAGGACATTTGGAATGGTACCCAACCAAACCGGTAGTCCCACATTCAATCCAGGAATGTACAAAGTGGCCATCAAAGGGACACCAATGTTTCTGAAGAAAGGAAAATCACAAGAATCCCCTTGCGAAGGAGTTCCTTGGTTGGTATCGTCAATAACTTTTTCCATGAATATCTTTATGCACAGGTTCTTCCCTTGCGGGATTGTTCAAGTCCGTAAAAGTCTCACATAGTGACTTTGGAGAAACAGTGGTATAAAAAACAACGCCTATAAAGAGGCAGCTCCACGTTTGTAAGCGGAAGACTGGATTCTTCTAACCCAGGGAGATGAAGTCCTGATCGTCCAAATAATTCACAAAGGCAAAAAATGTCCAGGATAAACAGTTACCCAGAACTCCAACCGATGGTCCCTTCGGGTATCACCCAGAGAGTAAAGAGTCTGCCTCAGGTACTGCGATACACCCATCGCAGTCACCTGTGTGTCAACCTATATAATGACAACTAGGCCACCAAATTGAAATCAACAACCAGGGGGGTACATTCGATATTCGAGCGAGTGTATGCGCAGGGTAACTAATCCCGAAGATCCTCCTGAGGCCTGAAACTCAACAGGGCTAGAATCACTCTTAGAGTACCTTGGAAGGATCCAAGTGTCTCAGAGGTCTAACACAAGTCGGGTCAGTAACGCTACAGGATTCACCCCCAAAACACACTCTCCCAAATTCTTTGTCGGGATCAAAAGTGGATATCTCCGCCACCATCCTCCACGCGGACTCATGTTTGACTCTTGTGTTAGAGGAGCTTACCGGATTGAGTAATTATAAGGTGGATTTTTCAAACCCTAGCACAGAAACCTAAGTTAAGTTTTGGTTGGCCTTGGAGATTTTACCTCTCCACACCTAATCCAAGGCCCTAGCCTAAGCTATTGGTGAACCCTAGAAAAAGTGTTACTAATATATTTTAGATTAGCGCATTCGTTTTAGGGGATTTTCTTACTCAATGAATGAAAGTGCAACCGATGTTGTTTGAGACTCTTTCAAAAAATGAAACTGATAAGAAAACAGGAAAATAAAACTTTACACTAATCCTTCAAATGAAAAGAGTTTCAAGGAAGAAAAAACATGAACAATCCTTCAAATTTAAAAATGCAATCTTTTTTCCTTTCCATGCAAAATGCACAATGCCACTTTTGAGTGAAACAAAAGAGAAAATGAAAGGATTTTATTTCTTATTTTTATTTTGAAATGCTTTCAAGATGAGAATAAACACAACCCTATGCTAATTTATTTTATTTTTCAAATAACAATGCAAAGCAAATGCAAAGAAATAAAGAAACCTAAAAAACTAGGTTTTTTTTTTCTTCCAATCAAAGCAGAACTAACAAAAGATGATAAAAGAAACTGCAGAATACATGATGCAACTCATTTTTCTTAAATATCAAACTAAAAATAAGCGAAAAATGCTTGGAAACATAGAGAGACAAGAGGATTTTTTTTTTATTTCATAAATAATATGAGCCTGCAAACTATCTAACCCCCAAACAACAGAGGCTTCTGGAACTCAGGAACACCTGGGAAACACAAGTTTCATGTAGGAAAAGGAAAATATTTTGAAAAAAATATCCAAAACAATAGAGACGTGTGTTGTGCATGGCCAGCCTGCATATGTATGCAGGATGTATATAATGCAGACCGTGTATGTATGTGTGTTGTATAGAGAACAAGGAGTCTACACCTCTGTAAATTTAAAAAAAAATGGACAAAAAAATTGGGCAAGGGAAGTTGGTATGCACCTGGAAGGTGACCAAAGATTCAACCTGACTCAGAAAGCTCAGAAAGAAACTAAAAATCAAATCTAACTAAGATCTCCCACTAAGACCCTAAAGAGACTCCCCAGTGGAGTCGTCAATTCCGCTAGCAGGGAAAATCCACCTATTACTATACCAGTGTCAAAGTATAGGCAGAGCTATTATCTCCCTTAAATGAAAATATAATTCCTAAACTACCCCAAACACTCTAAATGTATGAACATAAATATATAGGAAAGTAGGTCAAAAGTAGTACCTTTGGTCCTAACGTTCAATGTAGACCTCCATCTTTGTAGCTTCCCAAGCTGCAAGTCTCCTCCCAAAGTTGACCTGTAAGAACACTTAGGCAAACAATGCTACAAATATTCTATCTCTACTCATCAATATTAGGGTTAGATATAAACCATTATGCATAAATCAAAAAATAAAAAACAGAAGGATATCATTTGGGACAGGAAAAAGATTATTTTATTCAAATCCAAAGATCGAAAATTACAACCTTTGTAGGTCGACACTCCGTGAACCTGGTCTGGGATCCTCTTAATGTTACTCCAAGTGCACCATCCCAATGCCTTCTCTCACAATCAGCTGATCACTTTAGGGAAAGGGAAGGGATTGTATAGGAGAAAGGGCTAGAGAGGGAATGTTGAGGCAAAAAATTGAAAAGGGATGCAAATACTTGGGCAAGGAGGGAAAGGGATTTGGGCAGAGTTTATTTGTTATAATGCTTGATGTTGGAATGGGACCACAAGACCTCCTTTTATATGAAAAAATGATAGTTATTTGGTTTGGGGACGAGCTACAACAACTGAATTGGTTAGGAAACCACCAATATCCCGTTAAATCCACTGAATTCCTTACAATTTTTTATTGTTTGCAACTTTTGGAGGTAAATGCGAGTTGTTTAGTATGCAGATAGCGTATGTACGCAGACTGTCTAGCATGAAGCTAGCGTATGTACGCAGGCAGTTGTGCAGCAAGGGGCGTACATGCTCTAAAAAATGGTTTTTTAAGAGAGAGTCTCAACAATAATTTGGCAAATTGTGCAAGTAGTAAGGCCAATGCCATGTATGCATAAGTAGGGAATTTTAGGGCTATAACACATGTTTCCCCCCAGTTTGTAAATATAATTATAATTGGCCAAGATACTTTTGTAGATTATATATGTGTGAATGTTTTATTTGATGAATCTTTGTATAAAAGTTCAATGTATGTATTTTTTGTTATTGACAGAGAAAGGATAAGTGTTGCATAACTGTTGAAAAGGGGGTTTGCCAAGATAGACCATGGATTTTATGAGAGAGATGGTGAGGTGAACTAGAAATGGTTGAGATGACCCCCACCAAACCAATACTTTACTGGAATCAATGGCTCAGACCTAGAAAAATCCTCTGAACCAGAAATGAATTACCACACAGAGTGGTAGTTGGACGAGTCCTCCTCAAGTGTTAATGAGGAGATGGGGCAAAGTGCCCATATGTAAGACTTCCAGACCTGATCACAAGATGGGGATTTGAACCCACACAACCTTGTTGAGGAACGAACGAAAGAGGTAATTCTTGGGCAGAGGCAGAGAGAGGGAGCAAGCAGATATGTGAAGAGAGCAGAGTCGAAAGAGAAATATCGAGAAGAGAAAAAGAGTGGTTACATCTCTCTGGTTCAAAGAAGAACTAGGAAATAAGCTCATTCTAGGCGTAAGAGGTTGTTGGGAAGGTTTTCGTTACAAGCTGATAAATGAGGTTGATTTTTGACACAGGGGCAGACTGTAATGTCCCCCACCTCTTGAAGAAGAGGTTTGGAAGATGTAGTGGTCTAGGTGTCCCCACTAGGCCATAGTCTCGCACTGAGGGGAAAGGTCAACTAGACTAAAGTTATATATTTTTTAAGGACTTGAGAAAGAAATAAGTTAAAAGGAGTAAAAGATAACTCAACAGAAGAATAGAAGTTAACCCTGGAGGTTAACCTAACTCAACAGA
>SNQJ01S0065673.1:75217-88865 GCA_010110895.2 Picea sitchensis
TTACGACAAAGAAATGTTGGCTATCATGCATGCACTAGCCAAATTCAGGCAATATTTGGTAGGTGCAAGGTTTGTGGTCAAATCAGACCATAACAGTCTTAAATATCTATTGGAGCAAAAGGATTTGAATGAACGACAGCAAAAATGGGTAAGAAAAATACAAGCCTACAACTTTGACATTGAATTCATCAAAGGGAAGAACAACGCAGTAGCAGATGCATTATCCAGGAGGCCATCCATTTTTTCCATGTCTGGTATGTCAGTTGACTGGAAGGATCACTTGATAGTGGAATATGCAAAGGATCAGTTCGCTTGTCAACTTTTGGACAGGAAAATACAGGATGACAACTTCAGAGTCATAAAGGACCTCATTTATTACAAAGGTCAAATTTTCTTAGTTCCTGGATCATCTCTCAAAGACAAGATACTGCATGTCTGTCATAAATCACCAGTAGCAAGACATCAGGGCATCAGTAAGACGTATAGGCGGGTGAGAGAGAGGTTTGCATGGAAGGGCCTAAAGGAAGATGTGATTAAACATGTCAAAGAATGCACTTCATGCCAAGAAAACAAGGATGAGCACACACACCTTGCAGGACTGTTGAAACCCCTACCTATTCCAGAGCACAAATGGGAACGTATATCCATGGATTTCATCATCAAGTTGCCCAAGGCACAGGGGAAAGATTGCATTTTCGTAGTAGTAGACAGATTAACGAAATTTGCACACTTCTTCTCCATAGCCACTGACTTCAGCGCAGCACAAGTAGCCGAATTATTTTTCAGAGAGGTGTTCAGATTACACAACCTACCCAAGACCATTATCAGTGACAGGGATAGCAGATTCATGAGCACATTTTGGCAGGAGTTGTTCAGATTAGTGGGTACGGCATTGACTCCTAGTACCAGCTATCACCCTCATATGGATGGCCAGACGGAAATAGTCAACAAATGGGTGGAAGGCTACCTCAGAAATTACGTAGTCGGACAACAGAAAGCATGGATCAGATGGTTGCACTTTGGAGAATATTGTTACAACACCACCCATCATGTATCCATAGGTATGACACCATTCAGGGATTTATATAGCTATGATCCCCTTTCCTTTGTGGAGATTGCCTTTGGGGACAGCAGGGCACCAATGGTACAGGATTGGGTACAACAGATCCAAGACATTCTCCGGGAGTTAAAGGATCATTTACAGAGAGTCCAGAACCAGCAGAAGGTCCAGATGGAAAAACACAGAGTGGAGCGCACTTTTGAAGTGGATGACTTGGTTTATTTAAGGCTCCAACCTTACCGACAGGCTTCAATTAAAAGAAGTGGAGCAGAAAAACTACAGCCACGTTTCTTTGGGCCTTACGGAATCAATAGAAAGATAGGGGTCGTGGCTTATGAGTTAGAACTCCCACCGAGCAGTCGAATACACAACGTCTTTCATCTATCCTTCTTGAAGAGGGCTATCGGCCAACACGTCCACCCCATTGAGGTACTACCTCCCATGGACGAAGAAGGTCAGTTAGTGCTAGTTCTAGAAGATATATTGGAATTTCGAGAAAAGAGGCTCCGGAAGAGAAGCATTAAGGAGTATCTGATCAGGTGGAAAGACTTGCCCATTGAGGATGCCACATGGGAGAATGAACAGATGGTACGAGAAGCAGGTTTGGAATTGCTTGAGGACAAGCAATTTCAAGAAGGGGAGACTATAATGTCCCCCACCTCTTGAAGAAGAGGTTTGTAAGACATAGTGGTCTAGGTGTCCCCACTAGGCCATAGTCTCACACTGAGGGGAAAGGTCAACTAGACTAAAGTTATATTTTTTTTAAGGACTTGAGAAAGAAATAGGTTAAAAGGAGTAAAAGATAACTCAACAGAAGAATAGAAGTTAACCCTGGAGGTTAACCTAACTCAATAGAGAATTAGAAGGTAAAGTATAAGTAAGACGTTGGGGAGCACCTACCAGTCATTCTGATTTTGGTATATTTCTTGTTAGTGCTCTTGAGCATTCAGTTTGGGGGTTTGTTGTACAAACCCTTGTGAGAAACTAAGTGGTGAAATATCCACTCACCTTGTTCCACAACTTGCTCTCGGGGATGAAATATTCCTCCACACCATTCTATTCTCAGCATATCTCCTTCTAGAGCTTCAGAAGACAGCAGGGTCGTACTGTTGGGGAATTTCCAGCAAGGGTGCACCATACCATTGAGGAGAGTTTGAATTAGCTATTCAGGAGGGCGCAACTCTCTTAGAAGATTTCACAGTTGGAGAGGTTTGCCTTGGACGTTGGGATTGAAACTTCAAGAGAAGGATCCCACTGCCCTAATCTATTACTTGACCGAGTTTGGGCTCATTTGGAGCATTCTTCCATCAGGGCCGAATTATTGAGGGCTTCAGTCTCCACTTGGAAAGTGGCACTCTCTTGTTGGAGGGTTTGACATTCAGATCTGCTTGATACTGGTATTCATTACTTATCCATCCTTTAGAGGCTTCTTTTGTATTGACGGGAGCATTTTGTAGTAGCTCATATCTATTGTTTGTACGACCATCTGAGGTTTATGCCAGATCGGCCATCTATTGTATTGATCCTACATTGCTTATAATAAAGGGGTTAGATCTTTGCTTGTGATTCTATATCTTGAATGTATGATGATCTTCATGTGTTGAATGAATCTTGTATGCACTTAATAACTCAATAAACACATGCACATCGACAAACCAGTGGTAGTTAGTGATTCCAAGCCAAAATTTGGCTTGGGATCATTACACAGACCCAGGGTTCAACGCTACAATAGTGCACCAACAAAACCATAACTATCGGCCCTTTCGGCAACACCTGCGAAGAAAATGAAGTCTCACCCAAGGTAGAGGCAGGGGTGGTTGCAATACTCAGGTGTCTGCAACCTTAGATGGGACACAGATCTGTGATTATAACACTTAGCAATCACTTAGCATAGATTATTCATCAATATTCAACCCTTATGATACTTCGCAGATAGCACAGAGCATCGCAGTGTGTACTTAGATCTAATACAATTCAGCACTTAGCCACAACAAGATAGATTAGATTCGGCAGATCAAGCACTAAGCATCTTACATACCAGATCTAACATTCATTCATATCCCAGAAGCACAAGCATAAATAGATCTATCTAAACACATCAAAGCACTTAGAAAAGGAAGAGACAAACACATCAGGTCGAGGCACATAACACAACACACAGATTTACCATGGTTCACCCCCACCCTGGAGCTACGTCCACAAAGTCTTATTCTTTATTAGCTTCAGTTAATCAAGTTACAACACAAAGCCTCAACAATCATCACTCCACACAGGACAGAAGATCTGTGCAGCTCGCTAGATCCTTCTTCCTTGCGCTTTATCACAAAGCCTTTCCCAACCTCCTACAACAACTTGCACTTAGCCCTGCAAGCCTTTTACAATCATGCACAGAGATTTTACAATCCTCGTCCAATCACACAGATCTAATTACTAGCACTAAGCCATTTCTCTCCACACACACCTCTTCCATTACCTTAGTATTTATTTATAGATTACAAAAGTGGTCCTAAGCGTGGGTAAACCCACGGGCCGACATTCCTTTCCCATTACATTATCCCCCAAAACCCAAAAAGGACCCAAAAAGGGGTCTAGCTTCCATGATTTTTGCTTCGTGTTGCGCTCCATATTTGGCAAGCTGTCGAAGTCCCAAAAACGGTCAAATATGACCAAGTGTTCCTCAAAACTTGGTCAGGGCCAACAAGCCCCCAACACTCACCTATGACTCATCCCGAGTCCCTCGGGTCTGGGTAACTTTTCCTCAAAGGTCTCGAGCTTGGCTCGAGCTGCTTCGACTTGTCTCTATGCTACTTCTTCTTGCTCAGTGAATTCCTGAACAATCGCTTCGTTGATAGGTCCTTCCAGTTGTTTCTCGACTGTAACAACTACTTGTTCTAGTAGTGTTCCTTGGCCTTCAATTTCTTCAAACAGTAGGTAGGCCACCTCCTGGCTCGGCTGGAGTTTATGGGTGACTTCCATCACTCTGTTCTGCGTGGTAAGAACGAGTTGTTGGGTAGTGCGCTATTCCTGGGATCTCTTCAGCCTCTCAATGGGTGACAGGAGCTTGAGTTGTGCCTGTACTATATTTGCGTGATGCTTTGCTTCCTGTAGTTGGGACTCCAGTTTCTTCAACTCTGGGTGCTCAAATAGTTGTTCATATATCTACGCACTTCTGCTACTTAGTTTTTTACATTCTGCGGAAAGTGTTTTAATCCTCTCGATTGTGCTCTGAGCATTCAATTCTCGTTGGTCACACACTTCTTGCGGAGTCTGTGGTATGGTCTGAAGCTCTAATTCCACGACCCTTTGTTGAAGTTGTTGAATAACTTCAACCAGCTTCATCACTTGGTGCTCCATGGGCTCTTCGGCCTTCTGCTCTAAGCTGATCACAGAGCGAAATGATCTGTTGACTACTTCTTCAATTCCTATCTGCTTTGCGAGTAGCTGCTCTTTTTCTTTTTGGATATTCGCTCTGTCATCTTCAAATTTTGCTTGGAGAGCATTCTTCTCTTATTGTGCGGCTTGGTGTTGTTCAATAATTTCCTCCTGTGCTTTCTTTAGGGCCTGGGTGGCCTGCGCTTTTTCTTCCTGAGCATGTCGAAGGAATACTTCGACTGTATCAACAATCTTGCAGAGCTGAACTGATTCATCTCCCACTTATGTTGTTCCTTCTGGCAGAGGTGCAGTAGAGATTTCTTGGCTAGACTGGAGTACTTTTTGTACTCCTTGGAGCCTGATCTCAATTTGTCTATACATTTTTTCCTGATTCTCCTCTTGCTTCTCTATGATTTCCTTTGAAGCATCATTGACCGTTGCAACAATGAAATCGAAGTCATCCAACGTGAGGGAAGTTCGCATCTTGGTTACAGGGGTTCTTGGTTTCTTTCTAGAGGAAGATTTCAGAGGTGAGACCTTCCTTTTCTTCGATGAGTCTTCTTTGTCCCTAGGCAGTCTGTTGTTCAATTCATGTACCTTCTTCATCATCACCTTCTTCATATGGTGTAATGGAAGTCGTCCTTACAAATAGGCTATCAACATCCTGGACTTCTTCAGTCTTCTTCGTCGTCTTTGCTTTCTTTGTCTTACTGGGCCCAAGTGTATCCTGCACAGTTCCGGGGCTGTTGATGTTAGACATTGTTGCGGGGTCTGTTGAAACAAGGAGGTTCATCGACCATTCCTTGGTGATCTCTTTTAGGTCTTCTTCTGTCATCTTATAATAGGACTGAAGCAGTTCATGGTGCTCATCAGCGTGTGGGGTTAGGTATATAAAGTGGTGGTCTGCGCTGAACTTTATCAAAGGTCAGAATCTCTATAAATTGTTTGGTGTTATGTGAGGTTCACTTCTTATGGCTTCTTTCAATTGGTTATAGTACGCGTGGAAAATGACATTTGATTTCCATTGCTTTCTCATGTCGTTCGAGTACCATAATGTACTGAACTTCGCGGCTAGTGGCTCAAAGGGGTCAAGGTCCAGGAAGGTTGCACCTTCCGGTAGCTCCCATGCAACAAAATCGATCAGTATCAAGAGCCAACTAAAATGGAATTCATGCCCCTGATCCTGGGCTTCTCTGTAGTCAATCTCCAGTTGATTCACCAGGTACTTCGCCCAGTTCATCTTTAGTCCCTCTGCGCACTTTCCTGCGAGGTCAACTACAAAGCCAGATACTTGTGTTGGTCAATTCTTGTAAACCAACTTCCCTGCGATCAGTTGGCATGCGAGGCGCACTGCGCCACTTTCAATAAAATATATCTTGTAGCCTCGCGCGCCTTTCTCAACATCGTTGAAGGCTTCTTTGATCTTCTGTGCAAGAGCGCGGTCCGTGGTCTTTCCAGGATAGTACTCATGGGGATCGTGGCCCTGCATGTTAAGCCCTATGATCCTATTGATCAACGTCGGATCAACAGCTATGCGACGATCTAACCACGAGTATCCTCCGTGGTAACTTGCTAGCAGCAATTTTACACAGGAATTCACCTCCTGGTGTCTACCGAAGTGCGGTATTTTCATAACGTTGAGAAAAGTAGACTGTGTGAGGTTCATCGTCCATTGTTGAGGGATGAGATTCGAATTCTTGCCCTTAGTTCTCGTCAAGTACTTATACGGGGTGAGCATGTTGTAAACTTTACGGTCCCCCAAGTTGAAGTCACAAAACTTCAACGATGTAACCTTGTCTTGATCTTCGCAGTAGGTGCGTACTCATTTCGGTAGATATGCAGTGACTAGGGTCTATTCAAAGTCTCTAGGTACATTGTCCCTATTAATCTCACCGCTCAAAGGGGGTATGTAAGCTGGTAGGATGGATGGCACTAACTTCGCATTGGCTATGTCATCCTTATGCTTAGTTCTTCTCTCTTCGTCGGCTCGAGATGTTCCTGATCGAGAAGTCGACAGGGAGGCTTGCACTCCTCTCGCCGGTGATGCTTGGACTCCGGTGGACATTCTTCTTTCTGACATGACTCTCTCAGTCATTAAATCGAGAAGGACCTATGTGATGGATTCCTCAAGTGCGGTGAGCTCGTCGAACATATGCACTCGGAAAAGATAATCGGGGTCACGATGATCTCAAAATACTACACTAGGATGAACAATCTTCTTGCAATGATCACTGTAGATGATCACTAGTTCTGCGGGCTTCGACTTTTTAGTTGGCAAAAGTGTTCTTCGGGCATGGCGCGACGATCTAAATAGGAAATTTGTCAACGATGTGCTTGCAACGGGTATGAAGCTTCCATGAATGTTGATCCATCTGTTATGGCGTGGTCCAACAGTCTGGTGGTGATCCTTTAATGATTTTTGTCCATTCAGGGTGGTAGTCAAATGGGCATATCGGTCCAACGGCTATATTTCTTTGCCACAGTGAAGTGCCATATGTCGTTGTTCTGTTATCCCAACGAAGCTCAATTCCTGTGATATTTCTTTCTACGAAGTTTCCTCTGGAATGTTCTATAACTTTTCGATCTTGGCTCTCTTCTTACTTAGCTTCCTAGACTTCTTCCGAGTGACCTTCATCTCGATCATCCTTTTTCCATTATGATTCTTATCTTCTCTCGGAATAGTCACTTCGCGATGCTGAGATTCTTTCTTTGGATCCAAGGGTAATACTCCTTCATCATATGGATTAGGTATTTCAATCTTCTGTGGTTCCTCTAGTGCTCTTATAGCTTCAACATCAAATTCCCTGGTGTTCAATATATTATATATGTTCTCTTGTTCTTCCATTAAGTAGGTGATCCTTCTAGTCATAAATTCCATGAGTTCTTGCTTCTTTTGTTCTAGGGCTTCCTTTTCTTCTTTTCTTCGGATCTGGTCTTTTTCAATCCAAATCTTGCCTAACAAAGTTGGAAATGGGGCATGGTCCTCAATAAATTTAATAACTTCGAATTCTTCCTCTGTCAAAGATCCATGGGTACTCATAGCTATCTAGGTAATTCTGCCACATAGGGTTACCATTTTTCCTTTAAACAGCCCTATTTTTCCCAATGAAGGAACCATACCAGGCCTTCCTAGGCTTTCCCAAGTGCTTTATGTCATAATTTTCATCTGTGTTTCCTCATCCAGAGCACAGTTAATGTCGATGTCTCCTATTCTTACTTCAATTTTCTCCTTTTCATTGAAGATCTATGACAAACTGGCATCTTTATGTTCATTCAAGGTTTCTTTCATTTTCAGTAACATAATCTCTGATTCTTTCTGGGGTTCTTCTATAATCTTAGTCTCTTGATCTTCTTCAAGGTTTGCTTGCTCCATATTCATCTTTTCAATTATAGAAATCATTCTAGGGAAATCCAGTACTTCATGGTCCATAGTCTTACAACAAAGGCAACTAGGGTTTCTCCCAGGGCATTCCTTAACAAGATGTCCTGGTCTTCTGCAACAGTAACAAAGAGTTAATCCTCTCTTTCTCTTCACTGATCCCCAAATTTTCATGTACTGCGCTCCAGGATCATGGTAGCTAGCCTGCAAAAAATTATTTATAGGATCCTGCATCCATTTGTTAGTCCAAACATTCTTTCTATGCATAGGTATAACTTATCTTTCATTATTCTTATCAGATCTATTCATATCAAACGTTCTTTCATCTAACAAAACTCTAGTTTTCAAGCTAGGACAAAATCTATCAATCATACCTAGATCCATACTCTAAAAACAAAAAATTTCACTTGTCTTACTTCTACGGAGCACAAAGCTTCCAGATCTAAAAACTTTTCACTATTCTTACCTTTATTAGAGCACAGAGCTTACAGAGCTTACCTCTTTTCTACAAATTTGACCTCTTTCTTTCAGAAATTTCCACTTTTTACTTTTCTCAGAGCACAGAGCGTTCAGATCTCGCTTCTTTTCTTCAGATCTGATCTTCCTTTCTTTAGATATGACCTTATTCCTGGCACAAAGTTTCACAAGTCGAGTGGAAAGCTGCGCATTAGGGCAACAGATCTACGCACAGAGCTTTCTCAATTTCAGGACAAATCTTTCAACAAAGCTTCTTCTACTCAATTCCCAACAATCACAGTTTTAGGTCCCAGCAACAGAACCATTTGTTGGCACAAGGGCAGACCCAAGGTTCAATGCTACAACATCTTACCAACAAAACCCTAACTACCAACCCTTTCGGAAACACCTGCGAAGCAGATGAAGTCTCACCCAAGGTAGAGGCAGGGGTGGTTGCAAGACTCAGGTGTCTGCAACCTTAGCTGGGACACAGATCTGTAATTATAACACTTAGCAATCACTTAGCATAGATTATTCATCAATATTCAACCCTTATGAAACTTCGCAGATAGCATAGAGCATCACAATATGTACTTATATCTAAGACAATTCAACACTTAGCCACAACAAGATAGATTAGATTTGGCAGATCAATCACTAAGCATCTTACATACCATATCTAGCATTCATTCATATCCCAGAAGCACAAGCATAAATAGATCTATATAAACACATAAAAGAACTTAGAAAAGGAAGAGACAAACACATCGGGTCGAGGCACAGAGCACAACACATAGATTTACCGTGGTTCACCCCCACCGTGGTGCTACATCCACAAAGTCTTCTTCTTTATTAGCTTTAGTTAATCAGGGTACAGCATAGAGCCTCAACAATCCTTACTCCGCACAGGACAGAAGATCTGCGCAGATCGCTAGATCCTTCTTCCTTGCACTTTATCACAAATCATTTCCCAACCTCCTACAACAACTTGCACTTAGCCCTGAAAGCCTTTTAAAATCATGCACATAGATTTTACAATCCTCGTCCAATCACACAGATCTAATTACTAGCACTAAGCCATTTATCTCCACACACACACCTCTTACAATGCCTTAGTATTTATTTATAGATTACAAAAGTGGGCCTAAGCGTGGGTAAACCCATGGGCCGACATCCCTTTCCCATTACATTATCCCCAAAAACCCAAAAAGGGGTCTAGCTTCCATGATTTCTGCTTCGCGTTGCGCTCCATCTTTGACAATCTCTCGAAGTCCCAAAAACGGTCAAATATGACCAAGTGTTCCTCAAAACTTGGTCAGGGCCAACATTGACTAGTGGTTGTGGAAGTACTTGGGCAGACCACCTTGCTTGGTATAGAGAAGATCGGTTGCCAAGATCTTGTGGGAGGAGGAGACTCCAGAGAGTAACCTTCATCCTTAACTGTTATTGAGAAAGGAGATAGAGTCTCTCTCAGAGAATTATGGTTTATCTCAGGGGTGGCCAACGGTAAATATGTCAGGAATGGTTGTGCCTATGGTTGGGTGGAAACAGGCACCCCTCTCAGCAGTCATTTCACGGTTTCCAGTTTCTGATAAGTATCTTCATACTTTGTGTAATGAAATGGAAGTGATGGTTGAATGTATGTGTTTATGGTTAAGTTTTACAGTTTTTGAACGGTTATTAGAAATGCTCATTTTCTTCTGTTAACTGCTAATTTTTTGTAAGTAAGTCTAAGTATAGGCTAAGTCTGTAAGTAAGTAAGTAAGTAAGTCTGTAAGTAAGTCTAAGTGTAGGCTACGGTTTCTACACTGGCTGGAAATTTCCTAAGGGGACCTTTCCCCAAGCTGGAATTTGTAGTGCAAGAGTCGAGATGGGTTTATCTAGATTATTTAAGTGTTGTCGACCTCTTTATTTCCCTTCGCGGGAAGACTAAGTTTAAATTCGGTGGAAGTATGGCACCTCCATCAGACCCTTCACATGTATGACCAAGGGATCATGCCCAGGTCCTTAACCAATTCACGGCTAAGAGATCAATGTGTAGCCCATGAGAATTTTTGGAAGACCCATGTGACCAAGGTCTAGGAACATTGTGTTAGGCTGAAAGGAGCTAAGTCTTTCTGGCTTCGTAACTCCAGGAGTTTGGAGCTTCAGGGTGTTACGACCTTACCATTTGTAAATCGGTCGAAGGCAACGTGTCGACACGGTAAACCATGAGGTTGACCGACATCTAGAGGTTTCCCTAACAATGGAAGACTAGACATGTCCCACCGTTAAACCTTGACTCACTCACCAATCGTGAAGTAACACGAGTCATGGATCTAAGGGTATTCGGGAGTTTCCCTGGTCGTTGGATCTACACCAAAGTCAACTTCGACGCTGACCACTTCAGGGGAACAGCGATGTCATGACCCCAAATTCCCCTAATGTTGGAGTTGCAAATTGATTAGTGTCATGGATATGGGAATCCATCGGGAATCAATCTCAGCCCTTAGATCAAACTTAGTGAAGAGGTAGTGCTAAGTACTTCGGTGAAGTCCCAGTTCGGAAAGAATAGAGGTGGTATAACGCCAAAACTTATGAATTCCAAAGTTGTGAAGTAATGCAACCATCGATCTAAGGACCCTTTGGGATTCCTCTCAATCGTCCAATCAACCAAGAATAAGGACTTATGTACAACACTTCGGCGAAGTCCTACTCCGTGAGGAGAGGAGTGTGGAGCGGGTAGAAACCCCCGAACGTCGAAGTAACAAATTAACGTAATTCATAGATTCATGGATCTACGTAGACACACCTTGACCATGGGATCTAAGGGGTGTTGAGAGACGGGACTTCAGAGCTCTGTGAGGTTTGGCAAGTAGGTGAAGCTAGAAACCCTAGAGGCTTCCAGACTCAGATTGACGTGGCACGTCGACCTCACCTAGGGTGACATGGACCCTTGTCATGTATTCCATGTGTGACCCTTATTTGTGTTTCTCATGGACCTTAAAGGACAATAGAATGAGGACATTGTCACCCTTGGCCCCTGCCATGTGTCATCCCTCTAGCGCATGAATGCTCGGTCAAAGGTTGGTAGAGTACCCGAGACTTTGGGAGTTTGGGACTTCGAAAGATTGGGAGGCTGGAACGTTGGGGATAAATCATCCGAAGGGTTGGACCCACCTGTCCCTGTCTTTGTGTATAAACGTCACCATGTGCAAGTGGGTCAGACCCTTCGGGAGTCCTGGACTTTTGGACTCCGGAGGTTTGGAGTGTAGTGTTGAGGATAAGTTGAAGAGTCGAAGGTTGGAGCTACGTGGTAGCACCTCAGGAGTTCAATATTTTGGGACTCTGGGGAATGTGCATGCAGAAAGAAAAAGGGGCATTCAGAGTCGAACGTCGAACTCCCCTCTAGCCTATATGTTAAATAAGCAACAAGCCCCGTCGTTGGATTGGACAGTGGGTGGACTTCCATCGTAGATGTAAAAATCTGGAGAGGGTATGAATGATATGGAACCGCGTGGTTCGTGACTAATAACGCCCGAAGAGCTTTGGGAGGCAATAACTTGCAATCCAGAACTCAGATTTCAGTATGGTGACAACCTTTAGAAATATTGTGGAAAGCAGAATCTGATGGAGATCCTAGAATTAGGATTTGAGATAGTTAAGGAAAACGAAATTATGATGCCCCATCCCTTAAAAGAGTATTTAGGGGCATTCAGAGTCGAACATCGAACTCCCCTCTAGCCTATATGTTAAATAAGGAACAAGCCTCGTCGTTGGATTGGACGGTGGGTGGACTTCCATCGTAGATGTAAAAATCTGGAGATGGTATGAATGATATGGAACCACGTGGTTCGTGACTAATAATGCCCGAAGAGCTTTGGGAGGCAATAACTTGCAATCCAGAACTCATATTTCAGTATGGTGACAACCTTTAGAAATCTTGTGGAAAGCAGAAGCTAATGGAGATCCTGGAATTAGGATTTGAGATAGTTAAGGAAAAGGAAATTATGATGCCCCATCCCTTAAAAGAGTATTTAGGGGTCAGGTGTGTTATAAATTGGTATCAAAGCATGGAAACAACACTTGGTCTGCTTAGGCTCATGAACGAGTCGCTTAAAAATACTATTAAAGAAAATCTTGTTTAAAGAACTTTTAGGAGTGACACCCTATGTTACCCCTTTCCCTAAAAGACTTAGTTAAACCTCTATTGAAGAAAGGAATGAAATTTTATATTGTTGTGTGTGTGTGGAAAATATGAATTGTGTGTTGTTCATGAACTAATAGACCATTAACTAACAGATAAATTTTTATCATCACTCAAGCAGTTAGTAGACCATAGGAAAAACTACAGCATAAAGGATGGTGACACACCATGAATTAGGGGAAAGCTCCCACAATAGAGAGGAAGAATATGATGAGAGGAGGGCGGTGGAAACCCCTCTGGATCTGGATGAAAATGTAAGAAGCCTCATGACAGAATTACAGAGTTGTAAGGCTAACAATGAAAGGTTGATAAAAGAGCAGGAAAAGAAAACTGAAATTAATGCAGTCCTGTTGTAAAGCTTATCGGATATACAAAGGAAGTTGCTACATGGACCAGCAGCCAGTCATGTGGAAGGAAATCATACGAAGAAAACCCAAAATCCACTTGAGATACAAAATAACGGCCTTGAAAGTGGCCACACAAGAAGGAGCACCTCAAAGAAGGCCCAACGTGGAGCCAAGAGACACTCGTCGAAAGAATCCTCTGGTGAGGAAATTGACAACTCCAAGGAATCCTCTAGTAGCAAAACTAGTTCGCATTCCCAGAGGAAAAGAAAGAAGAGGAAACCTTCCAAGATTCATGACCTGAAGAGTTCAAGAAGGTCAAACCACCCACCTTCAATGGAGAAATTAAGAAGGGGGAAGAGGCAGAAGTTTGGCTGCTTGGCTTGAAGAAGTACTTCAGAGTCCATGACTACTCTGAAAATATAAAGGTTCGAATAGCCATATTTAATTTGAATGGAAAGGCCTCCATATGGTGGGAGGACCTATTGTTGGGAAATAATACCCTACAGACCAGCAAGCTAGGGCCAGACTTGCATGCAGATCATGACCTTAAAGAAATCACTTTTAACCTACCACCCCAAAACTTAAAACCCCTTTTTCACATACAAGCATGGAAAGGACTTACTAACCTTTTTACTGATGTTTGGTGTAGATCCTTCGTTGTGCTTTGTCCGCTTGCTTACGCTGCTCCTTCCAAAGTTCTCCTTCAATCAAGACAAAACAATACGCATGCATGCTACTTTTCTACTTGAGGGTTAGAAATTAAGCATAAATTACAAAAACCACATATAACTCATGCATTGGGACGGGAAAAATATTCTTTTATTAATCTCAAGATGAATCAACTTACA